>JAXGGA010002802.1:47500-114334 GCA_038373865.1 Uloborus plumipes | reverse complement strand
ATTATAAATAATTTAATTACCGTTTTAATTCCAAATGGCAACGGTAAAAAATAAATGTCTTAGAATTTTAAATAGTTCAATAATTTAATTAAAGTTTTTATTCAAAATGGCAACGGAAAGAAATAAATGTCTTGGAATTTTAAAAGTGCAAAGAATTTAATTAACGTTTTAATTAATATCCCAGCTAATTAACGTCGTACAATTACGCGGTTGGTTTTATTGTCTTCCTTAGAAAATTTCGAATTGAATGGTACTATGCTTGATTCTCTGCTCTCAGCAGTTTTTGAGGAGTTCAAGCTTCAGACGGACAGACAGACAGACAGACGCGGACAGATTTTAATAGTAGTAACTAGCTGCGTGGCCCGGCGTTGCACGGGCTGTAATGTAGTGAAGGCAGCTTGAGAAAACTTCTCGCCTCCAAGGCGGCTCGCCTTTTAAGTAGCGAGGAAAGTTTCAACAAACTACTCGCCGCCAAGGTGGCTCGCCTTTAAACACTAAGGAAAAGTTAAACAAACTACTCGCCGCTAAAGCGACTCGCTAAAAAGCGTTCCTGCATCAAAGAATCATTCGAATTATTTGCACATGCTTCCTCAAAAAGAAAGACGATGTCAAGTAGCGCATACTTAACACTCTCCCTAAATAACATATAAAATTCCTTACCAAAAACAATTATTTCCAAACCGCTTTCTTCCTGTAAAATTAATTGCAAAACTCTAAACGAAAAAGTTCTTTTAATATTTGGATCGCAGCCAAAAAAAGTCCCTTCTAAAAACAGCAATTGCTATTTTATTTAAAAACACATTTTCAAAATGGTACCAGAGAAAAAATATGTCATTAATAATTAGAATAAAAACAATTGTTAGAACTTTGTTATAACACGTATTCAAAATGACAATGGAAAAAAATAACACTCTTTCATTTTAAAAAGTTCAATTTAATTAATGTTTTAATTTAAAACCGCAACGGAAAGAAAAAAAAGTCTTGGAATTTTAAATAGTTCAATAATTTAATTAACGCTCTTATTCAAAATGGCAACGGAAAGAGATAAATGTCTTGGAATCTTTTTAAACAGTTCAATAATTTAATTAACGTTTTTATTCAAAATGGCAACGGTAAGAAATAATGTCTTAGAATTTTAAATAGTTCTATAATTTCATTAACGTTTTAAATCAAAATGGCAACGACAAGAAAAAAAAAATATTTGAATTTTAAATAGTTCAATAATTTAATTTACGTTTTAATTCAAAATGGCAACGATAAGAACTAAAAGTCTTGGAATATTAAATAGTTCAATCATTTAATTAACGCTTTCAGTTAAAATGGCTACGAAAAGAAATAAAATTCTTGGAATTTTAAATAGTTTAACCATTTAATTAACACTTTAATTTAAAATAGCTACGGAAATAAATAAAAGTCTTGGAATTTTAAATAGTTCAACCATTTAATTAAAGCTTTATTTTAAAATGGCTACGGAAAGAAATAAAGGTTTTGGAATTTTAAATAGTTCAATAATTTAATTAACGTTTTAATTCAAAATGGCAACGGTAAGAAATAAAAGTCTTGGAATTTTAAATAGTTCAACCATTTAATTAACGCTTTAATTTAAAATATCTACGGAAATAAATAAAAGTCTTGGAATTTTAAATAGTTCAATAATTTAATTAACGCTTTAATTTAAAATGGCAACGGAAAGAAATAAGTCTTGGAATTTTAAATAGTTCAATAATTTAATTAACGCTTTAATTTAAAATGGCAACGGAAAGAAATAAATGTCTTGGAATTTTAAAAGTGCAAAGAATTTAATTAATGTTTTAATTAATATCTCAGCTAATTAACGTCGTACAATTACGCGGTTGGTCTTATTGTCTTCCTTAGAAAATTTCGAATCGAATGGTATTAGGTTTGATTCTTTACGCTCAGCGGTTTTTGAGGAGTTCAAGCTTCAGACGGACAGACAGACAGACAGACAGACAGACGCGAACAGATTTTAATATTAGTAATGACGAAACGGAACTTTTCGTCATTACTACTATTATATATATATATATATATGTATATATATATATATATATATATATATATATATATATATATATTAGGGTGAGTCGAAAAAATCGATTTTTTTATTTCGAAATCGCATTACCTCTCAAAAGTTGTGGTTTAGTATCCACAACTTGGGAAAAATAAGAAAAAAATTCTAAGTTGACGTCTTCGGTTCGCGCATGAGGCTTAAAGTTGGAAAAAATATGTTAAAAATGGAAATTTTCCAAAGGAAAAAAGAAAAAAAAAATTTTAACTTTTTGTAATGCAACTGTCATAATCTGCAAATATTTTGTGCATTTTTAATCTAAAAAAATATTTTATAGCTTTTACATACCATCATTAGTTTGCAGATCAGCCTTAAATTGGGCTAAAATCGCCTACAATGTCAAATTTCGAAAATATCTATTTTTTTTTTATTTCGAAATCGCATTACCTCTCAAAAATTGTGGTTTGGTGTCCAAAATTTGGGAAAAATAATAAAAAAAATCTAAGTTGACTCCTTCGGTTGGCGCATGAGGCTCAAAGTTGGAAAATATATGCTAAAAATGGAAATTTTCGAAAATAATTTGAAAAAAAAAAACTAATTGTTTTCTATCGAATCTGAATCAAATTGTTGGTAGATAACATAATTTGAACCGAAAAATATACACATAACTTTTAGAAGATACATTCTGTTTGTGCATAAGGCTCAAAATATGAAAAAAAAAAGTCAAAAACAACTAGAACGCACTACGTCGGCACTGTGCCAGTATATTTTTATTCTACAGCCGACTTGTCTAGACATTACACATATTCTAGGAGACAGTTCGAAGTCCCTGCAGTCTGCACTCCCTTTGGTTGTCACTTAGTCAGCTAGACCCGCCAAACAAACAGTATCTTTAATTAGCAACTGAAAGTGGATCAAAAAGTACAGCGTGTTTAGCTTTGGGTGAGTTTTTTTTGTAACTTTATAGTAGATTTTTATGCTCAAGTTTTGTTGTACTGTTCTCCGTTCTCCGACTAATAAATAATGGAACCCCGGAAAACTTCTAAACGTTTAATTGTTTGTCCGTTTTTTGGTGCACCGAAAGGGTTAAGTCAAAGTGTTTTACCCACATGGGCAGATGTGTTGTTAACTTGTTTTGAAGAAAAATCGCAATCTGTAAAAGACGAACCTTTTTCAAGGATTTCAGATTGCATATCTGCTTAAATAGAAGAAATTTACTGCAAAGCTTCTATACCAATGTACAGTGGTAATGACAATGTGCGTTCTATACCAATGTACAGATGTATAGTGTATATCTACAAGAGATTGACTTTTTAGCACAAGAACACGAAAAATTCATTGCACACCTGAAAGAAGCAACGTCAAAAAGTTTAGACTTTGCTTAATTAGCAAAATGATTGAGTTTTGTCTTGAAGTTCAATTTATCTTTATCACGACTAAATGACTTTCTCAAAGTGTAGTATTATGGTAATCCTTTATCAATTTTACAATACGTACATGACTGACCGTTGGTATAGAAGCTTTGCAGTAAATTTCTTCTATGAGCTATGCAATCTGAAATCCTTGAAAAAGGTTCGCCTTTTACAGATTGCGATTTTTCTTCAAAGCAAGCTAACAACACATCTGCACATGTGGTTAAAACACTTTGACTTAACCCTTTCGGTACACCAAAAAACGGACAAATAATTAAACGTTTAGAAGTTTTCCGGTGTTCCATTATTTATTATTCGGAGAACGGAGAACAGTATAACAAAACTTAAGCATAAAAATATGCTATAAAGTTACAAAAAAAACTCACCCAAAGCTAAACACGATGCACTTTTTGATTCACTTTCAGTTGCTAATTAAAGATGCTGTTTGTTTGGCGGGTCTAGCTGACTAAGTGACAACCAAAGGGAGTGCAGACTGCAGGGACTTTAAACTGTCTCCTAGAATATGTGTAATGTCTAGAAAAGTCGGCTGTAGAACAAAAATATACCGGCTCAGGGCCGACATAGTGCGTTCTGGTTCAGTTTTTGACGTTTTTTTTCATATCTTGAGCCTTATGCACAAGCAGAATGCATCTTCTAAAAGTTATATATAATTTTTTGGGTTCAACTTATGTTATCTACTAACAATTTAAAGCAGCTTCGATAGAAAAAAAATTACTTTTTTCAAATTATTTTTTGAAAATTTCCATTTTTAGCATATATTTTCCAACTTTGAGCCTCATGCGCGAACCGAAGTAGTCAACTTAGATTTTTTATTTATTTTTCCCAAATTTTGGATACCAAACCACAACTTTTGAGAGGTAATGCGATTTCGAAATAAAAAAAATCGATATTTTCGAAATTTGACATTGTAGGCGATTTTAGCCCAATTTAAGGCTGATGTGCAAACTAAAGATCGTATGTAAAAGCTATAAAATATTTTTTTAGATTAAAAATGCACAAAATATTTACAGCTTATGGTATTTGCATTATAAAAAGTTACAGGTTTTTTTTTTCTTTTTTCTTTTTGAAAATTTCCATTTTTAACATATTTTTTCCAACTTTGAGCCTCATGCGCGAACCGAAGACGTCAACTTAGAATTTTTTTCTTATTTTTCCCAAGTTGTGGATACTAAACCACAACTTTTGAGAGGTAATGCGATTTCGAAATAAAAAAATCGATTTTTTCGACTCACCCTAATATATATATATATATATATATATATATATATATATATATATATATATATATATATATATATTTATATATATATATATATATATATATATATATATATATATATATATATATATTTATTTATATATATATATATATATATGTATTATAACTATTATAACTATTATAACTATTTCGTCATCGCTACGGGGGTTGAACCGGTGCTTAACTAAAATCGTTTCTTTCTATTCTCAAACAAGAGTTTATTTTTTCAGCTTTACAATGAAACATATTTGATTTTTGTACAAGTTTAAGAAAATTTTACTATAGTTGGGGCAAACCTATCCTGGCTTTCACAATACTACCAGGTAAATTTAAACCTTTTAATAAAAATGCAATATTTTACTTATTCAAGAAGAAAAACAAGCTATATCTGAAGAATTAATTTTTTTAATGAAAGAAAAGCAGTTTTGAAGTGCGGAATAATGGTAGGTGTTGCCTATCTTATTGAGTCAAAATCAAAAATGGTGTGGCATTAACATTTCTGGAAATGTGCTGATTTTATATGGAATGACCCAGCAGTGATAATAATATCAATATTTTGAGATTCTACAAGAAGAAAGCCCGTGAGATTTTTTTTTCATTGCGCTAAGTGCTAGGTACTTTCATATTTTTCTATTTGGTTCAAATATTCTTGGTAAATTTCAACTTCACAAACCATAGTTGGTACTGGCACAAGACTTGTGCCAGTGTGTCTTACAGAACAGGATATCCGATATATTTAAATACCATTGCTATTAAACATATTGCAAACCTTGTAGTGAAATTGATATATAATTACATTCAATAAATTTCTTGGCCTGCGTAAGAGTTCTGTCTGGGCACCAGGTTCTCACCATCAGCAATATTCCGAAATCTCCCAGTTTTCGGTCGTATTTACAGGGAAAAGATGCCGACTCGGGGGCTTCTGACTCGTACCACGTCTTCCATTCTGATTCGTTGGCGCACACCTGGCGGCACAAAATAAATAAACAAATAAATAAATAAAATCATTGGGAGAAAAAAATCGAGTGCCTTTAAGACGAGCGGCGATTATGATTAAGAGGACATTACGTCACCCATTCGTATCACGACAGACATACTGGAATACTGTCACGAAAAACACTGGCCACATATGTAAACTTCTGTTTTTTTATTTTATCTTTCAAAATTGAAACACTTAAAATAATGTCAAAATTTAAACTAAAGTAGTTAAAATTAAAAAAGAGTGAGCTTTTATTTTTTTCTTCATTTAAAATAAAATACTTTCCTCGTTAACAGAAAGTTTTTGTTCGAGATATAGAAAAGATATTGAAGTGTATTGCGAGAAGCGGCAAAAAAAAAAGTTGAAATTTTATGTTCATCTTTGTACACTCCATGATCAACCTCTTATTTTCTATTTCCCCTTTAACTCCCTTATGACAAATATAATTTCTTTAAATCTTAAAAAAGCGATTTTTTGCGCTTCATTAGCCTTGGCTTAAAAGTTTTACAATTTATCTTTCTGCAGTATTTCTCTGCAATTTTTAATGCAGCAACCGAGCATGAATTCAAGAATTAGATTATTCCAAATGCAACATGAGAAGGAAAAAAAAAACATTGTTAGCTCTAAGCGTCGAATTTACCAGCCAATTCAAAACTCCGTCAAAAACCCAAACCGCCGATAGAAGAGCTCCTCAACTAATAAGAAGACTTCATTCGCCGTTCGGATGTCTGACTAGAGTTCAAACCGATAGGTGAATACGAGAATAAGGTCATAAGAAGGCTTCATTCGATAGATCGGGTGTCTGAATAAGGCTCAAATCGACTGGTGAATAGGTCCTTAACAGTAGCACAAAACTTAGTTCATTTTCATGAATAATTTTTTGATCCCGAAATGCTAATGCGCTGTGAAAGGTTACATTAAGTATGAGGCGTACTGATCGAGGTGTTCCCCGGAAGGGCCAGAACCAGAGACCCCGGTGATGGTAGCCCAGTGCTTTGGTCGCTGAGCCAAAAGGCCTCCTGACTCGGCGGGCAAAATTTTTGTTATGTGCTCTCTATATGTACCCAAATTACCTCTCTATAAGTCGTACCTCCCTTTGCCCGCCGAGTCACGATCCCTTTTGGTTCAGCCACCAAAGCACTGGGCTACCATCACCGAGAGGTACCTGGTTCTGGTCCTACCGGAGAACACCTCGATCAGTACGCTACAAGTATTTAAAGTAAAAAAAAAAAAAAACGAAGCTTCCTCTTTTCCCCATTAAACTAAAAAAGGGGTAAATAAGGCAAACAATAAGGCATACCTCCGTCGTCAGGTTTTGGAAATCGGGTATGTAGCTCAACTGTACAATGTTCAGCCATATAATGTCTGGTATCCAAATGAAGGGTTTCGCCAGAATAGAATTCAGATCCAAAGAAGCTCCCCCTGGTCATAAAAGTAAAACATATCACAAAAAACTTTTTTTTTTAGACGAAAGGAACTTTAAACTTCCAAAAAATTCCTGAGTGTACAAAAAGACGAATAACTACATGCTAATTTAACCTTCCAGCTGGCCTTTCCTACGTAAACGTCACGCGTATTTCACACATACGCTACAGTAAAGTCAAACTTTCGACAGCAACAGAAAGTAGGTCAAAGAGAGGGAATAGAATACACTGTTAAAACTACATGTTGCACAAGAGGCACCTTTGAGGGTGAAACGTTGTAGCACCAGCGGCTTAACTCCCTATAGGGTCCTTGAAGGTGCCATTTGACTCCATGGGACAAAATGGGTGTCTTATGGTACACCATTAGAGCCATAGAGTACCAAATGGCACCTTCAACGGTGTCATAGGAAGTCAAGTGGCAACCTTTAGGGAGTACCGCTGGTGCTACAACGTTTCACCCTCAAAGGTGCCTTGTGCAACATGCAGTTTTAATAGTGTAGTCTAGGACAGGAGTTCTCAGAGTCACCAGAACTAAAGGTACAGAACGAAAGTCCTCTCTAGTGTATCTCTCAATTACGCCGAAGGTTAAAGAAGAATGCAGTTTCTAATCTGGAACTTTTCGGAATGTATTACCATTTTTTGCATGTTCTGTAAAATAAATAATTAAATAATACAACCCACATCAAAATATTAAAACATAGTTTAATAGTAAAACTGTTACTTCCCGGCATCTTTTCTGCTTGAATTGTGATAAAGCTTGACGACAAGATAGACACTGAAATTGGTATACAACAAAATACGGCGGTACTTGATGCATTACTAAGAGAAATGGCACCTGATTTAGACTCAAGATTATATTTGCTTTAATGGCAAAAATTGTCAAGAGAAAGATTTCATCATTCAGTTAGACTTCTTTACTTATAGTTATTACAATCCTTTACTGAAACATACATTATGTTAAATTATTAATGCTACTTTCGTCAACAGCTCCGTAATCTTAGCGAACTAAAACTAGGACCTCCATCAATCTAGCCTGCTTCCCCCTCCGACTTCAAGCTCATCATCAAGGATGAAGAAGATAATTCTCACAAGCAGTGTTTTGCGTGAGACATGATGTAATTATGTTTAAAAAAGCTCAGAATTTAAAGAGTATTTTTATCTGATTTATTATAAATGGCTTTCCTGAGGAACAATCTGAAAAATTTCAAAACAAAAACAGAATATGAATGTTACAAGATTGTTTCCAAATTTGCCGAAAAATCAGCAAAATTTACCGAATAGAAGTTTTTGAAAGGTTACAGTGACCTCTCGTGACCTCCCATGGGGCTCAAAGTATAGATTTTTGCGTGTTCAAGTGAAATGAAAGATAAATCATTTTACTCTATATACTTAACAGTAGGAAATATATATCCATGTTACAAACAAACCAAGATATGCAAAATAAATGGTTGTTAAACTATTTTAGTAAGTATTTTGGCTCTTTATATTGACTTACTTTTACACACTGCAGTTTTTGCTATATACCGGTCGTAAAAATCTCAGCAATTGTTATTCCCGGTTTGTTCTTTAAAATAACCATACTATTTATTTGTGTAATATCTCTTTTCTTCTTTGGGGGTTTATTTAACTGTTTCAAGTATGTTAAGTTAAATTCAATGCACTACTATTGCAAAGTTTCGATTATGAGATGTATTATCAATAAAGAACATTATTAATTTTTCAGAATTCTGGAGGTCAATTGGAGGTCTACCTTTTACGAATGTGAAGAATTCGTTGTAAGTAATTTTTCCGTTCTCCAACTGCAATTTGAGGGCAAGCATCAATACAAACAAGAATCTGTGCCGTTCGTATAGGCCCCGCACAGCGTACCTGTACACTTCATACGTTAAATACTGGCTGATATTATCAATTCTTCTTTTGATGTATGTATCAGGTAAAGATCTATAAAAAAAAGTATACAATTTGAGAGACGCGTATTTAAATCTATATTTGTCTTAACGGATCAAAGTAATGTATTTAGCTCTAACTAATACAAGTAGAAAAATAATGCGGACAGTCAGTTTTAGTGATATTATATTCTGTCCTTACATTTTACATCCTTTTTACATGGTAACACTGTTCCTAGTTTGTTTTCTTTCTTTTTTTTTACTTTAAACTGCGCAGAGGTTTTTTTTTTTGTCGGGGGGGATGGGGGTGGGGTATAATTTCTTTCTTTAGTCTCTTAACGCCTAGTGGCGCATGAGGCCGCTAGCGTGGCTTTCCAACCTGTACGGTTCAGTGCCGCTTCCCTAGCTCGCCCCCAGCTTGGCCAGCCAAAGGCATTTCGTTCTTGAATGGCCATCTGGCGCCAGGTAAGTTTTGGCCGGCCTCGCTTCCTTTTGCCATCAGGGGTCCACGTGAGAGCAGTTCTTGTTGGGTCTATTGCTTTCATTCTGAGAACATGTCCTATCCAAGTCCATCTTTGCTTTTTTACCTGTGTAGTTATGGGCTTGCAATTAGTGCGTCTGTATAGATCTGAATTAGAAATTTTATTTGGCCAGTAAATGTTTAGGATTCTTCTCAGGTTTTTGGTTTGGAAGGCATCAAGCTCTTTTTCTTGCTGTCTGGTTAACTTCCATGTATTGCTTCCATAGAGTAGGAAGGGGGGGGGGTATAATAATAGTTTGTTAAAAGAATATAAAACAAAGCATTGACTATATCGTCTATATCTACAGGAGGGAAAAACACTTCTAAATAAATATAAGTTTGTTCTTTTAAGCTTTATCAGTAAGTAAAATGCACTGTAAGAAAATTGTGTAAGATTATAATTGTTGGGTGTAACGTTACATAACTGCTGGAGTAAGCTGTTTCGATTTTAAGAAAACTCCAATTATTGCAGGAAAGTTTCACGTAGCCTGTGTGTAAAGTTCTGCCACAGTGTTTAAATAACTAGGGAAATATTCAAAGCGCATGTGTCGCAACATCGGAGCAAAGCTTTTAAAGCCTTATGAGCTCAACCAAGAAGGGCTTTAACAGGCGCTTTCTTTGAGAACTCTCTGTATGCGGTAAATTCGCGGTTCGGGGTTCGATCCTATCGTGTGTCGTTAAAATAACTTGCGAATTTGACTAAAGGTGAAGGGTAGTGGGAAAGCATGACCCTGACAAGCATTAAATAAACAAATAATTGAAAGTGATCTTCCAGCCAGATGAATGCTCTTTTTTCTCCTTTTATTTTTGACAGAGAATTCTTGTGTTTCCTTACACAGAATATTATGCTATAGTTACATTTCTATGGTGTAACCTTCCGCGGGCGATGTGTTACTTTACACCAGATATATCAATGAAGTTACTCCATAGTAGTGGGGACAGCACTGCTAACACCGTATTAATGGAGTAAGATTACACATTTTTTTTTTTACAGTATGGGTATTGTTAGACCGCGAAGAGATGGCGGGTCGACTAAGAGCGGAAACGAACAACTTCATTTCGAAATAGGTTGGATCTGCAAGAACTCGTAAGCAGTGAAGTCGTGCGTTCTCGCTAATCCAACCTATTTTTAACCCTGTACGCCCCGACGGGACTCAGAAGTCATGACATTAATTTAGTATTATGAGTCCTATATGGCTGCAATCATGCTGAAGCTTTTAAGTACCACTTCTTGTACTTCACTGAGAGGCCGACAAATGGTACCTGCAATCGGAAACAGTTTTCTTAGGGACCCTAAGTCATAAGGGCCTTAGACCCTACTGATTTTCAAAATCTGCTAAATTAATTTGGGACATAAAGGGGTAAATGGAGTAGGTTTTACTTTACCACTGATCTGCTGCATGCTCGTTCGTTTCGCGGCTTTTACCTCATGATGGAGACGTCGAAGAGGCCGAGGAACTGCTTGAGCGACGTCTGGTACATGACGTTGATGACGCTCATCTCGACGATCAGGAAGTAGAGGATGCTGCCTCGCGCTGCCACAGGACGGAACTCCTCCCGGGCTTCGTTGATCTTGGACTGCGTGACCGCGGCCACGCCCAGCTTGGCGGACACCTGGTGCGTCGTTGCCTTGGTGTTCTGGAGGATGGAGATCAGCCCCTCGTTGTCGACCAGCGAGCCCTGGGGAAAGATTAAGTAGTAAGTTACCGTTCCTAAGCTAGGGCTAAGCAGAACTACATGAAATACACCATAAGCTCAGCTATGTCATCCTGATACTACACTTTCATTCTCATTAGGAATCATCAGTCTGGCTTAGATAGTAGCCTAGCAGCATAATCTCATCGGCCGAAGATCGGCCCTTCATCGAAACCCGATGAAATTATCATCGGTCGATGATCGGGTTCGATGAGTTCTCATCGGGAATGGCTCTAATATGTCTCATCGGCCAAACAGAATCCGAGCAGCAAAATCCGTTGAGTTTTGCTCGAAATACCATGAGATTTGGAGCAATTTACGAACAATGCAGTCCCTTGCCGATGAATTTGGGATCAATTTTGGATGCTCTTCTTATTTTCATCGGGAAAGTTTATCGGAAGGATATCGTTTTCTGATGAAAAGTAGCCATCGAAAACCGTGCTCGAATACTGATCGGAACGATGTCATCGTGTGTTACGGGATCAGTTTACGAGGATTTCGATGATCGGCCGAGCAAAATCCGATGAGTTGATGCTACTTGGGTAGCTTTTCTTTACCTCACCCTACCTCTTAGCGATAAGCCTTAGGTCTTACCACACGCTAATTCAAGAGTAAAAACAAATGCAAACTAATCATCTAATGCTTGATTGGTGTAGGTGAAAAGAGAAGGCAGATATTTTCAACTAACTTTCTTTTATTACATAACGGTGGTTCAGCATTCTGCCTCTCTCGTTTTCCAGAGAGCTACTGACTCATCGACACTGGCGGCGGGGAGTGAGAGCAGTGGAAGTAGTAGTTAATTCTTAGCCAAATCATACACAGAGAAAAAATATTCCACACTCCCCACCGAACTCTGTTTACAGAGTTCTATAAACTGATAATACTAATCAATTAACACTAAAAAATAACTAAGCTAAATAATCACAATATCAAAATACTGCAAAATTAAATCACAACATAAACACTGATATACACTAAACAAATTAACCTTTTGAGTGAATGAGCAAGAATTAATTTACTTCAAGAGGATAGACCAATTGTACTGACCGCTTAAATAAGCCTCTGGGGGTTTTAATAAGGCAGGATCTTACCAGACCGTCTCTACCTTTATAAGTTTCTTCGATGATACCTAAGTCCCATAAAAATTTAGATTTAGATGGTCCTTGTAGAAGAACTACGTCCTTTGCCTTTAGTTCTGCCTTAGGGACAGGAATCGCAAGATTGTGGGCTGTTTTAAGGGCCAGAAGATAGCTGTCTTTCCATTTGGTCCAGATTCTTTTCAATAAGACGACTTGATACCTTTTCCTCTTCGTCAGGCACTCACTACTGTTGATCAATTCCAAGAAGTGTTGAGGATACTTAAAACTGTTTCTGAAGGGATGAAGAAAATGAGCCGGAGTCAGGGCTTCAGGCTCTCCAGCTTCACTGTACACGAAACTCAGCGGACGATGATTCACTACAGTTTCGACTTCAGAAAGGACTGTAGTCATCTCCTCAAAGGTAAGCAAAGCTCGTCCAAGGATCTTCTTCAGAGGATCTTTAATGGTCTTCATCAGGCGTTCATAAAACCCTCCCCACCATGGCGAGAGTTCCATGATGAATTTCCAGGTTATTCCTTCAGAAGCAACAAAATCTTGGATTTCGGGATCTCGAAATATCCTCTTAAAGGAGGATAACTCTTTGTTTGCACTCTTGAAGGTCTTAGCATTATCGGAATAAATGATTCTGCAGTTTCCTCTACGGGCAAGGAACCTCCGAAACGCTAAGAGGAAATTCTCTGTTGACATATTGGAAACTAATTCCAAGTGTACTCCTCTGGTTACTGCACAAGTGAAGAGACATATGTAAGCTTTCTGTCTCTCTTCACCTTCTTTGATGTAGACTGGTCCGGTGAAGTCCACTCCAACCACGCTAAAGGGTGGTGTCATGGCCAATCTGTCTCCAGGAATGGGTGCCGTCATCTGAGTAGCTGGTTTCACGGCAAATCTTCGGCAGATGAGACAGCGCTTGATGAGCTGTTTGATGCACTGTCTTCCCTTAGGAATCCAAAACTTCTTTCTAACTCTAGTCAGAGTGTAGTCTACTCCCGAATGAAAGGATCGTTCGTGTTCTCTTTGTACTATGAGACTTGTTAACGTCGCTTTGTTTGGGAGAAGTACGGGCTTCTTTTCTTCGTACGTCAGGTGATCACCTTCTTCCAAACGGCTTGATACTCTTATGATTCCATCTTCATCCAGGAATGGGGACAGGGTGAAGATAGAAGAGTCTTGGTCAACCGACCTTCCTCGTTGGAGACACTTCAACTCTGACGGGTAGAACTCTGCCTGAACCTCTCGCAAGAGGATTTTCTCAGCTTCTTCAAGCTCTTGCGCCGTTAGGTTTTCTTCAAAACATCTTCTTCCTCTTGCTGCTGATACGAATCTTCTTATCCAGGCCATGATTCTTAGAACCTTCAAGTATGAGCTATACTTAGATGTGTCCAGCAGCTTCTTCTTCGGCTCCACTACGCATTCGTGAACAGTCACATCCTTCATCTCAAGCGTGTGGCGATCTACTTCATGATGTTCTTGTGAAGGCCACTCCTCCTCGGCACGAGACAACCAGTCGGGACCATGGAACCATAGACGTGACTCTCGCAGGACGGAAACGGGAATCCCACGAGAGATCAGATCCGCTGGGTTATCTTTACCAGGCACATGGAACCAATTCGCTTCTGAAGTCAGCTTCTGGATTTCCTGGACTCTGTTGGACACGAACTGTTTCAACTTGAGGGGAGAAGATTTGACCCAACACAGCACAATCAACGAATCCGTCCAAAGGCAAATTTCGTCCACGCGGATAGTAGCACTAAGGGAGTTCAACACTGTTTTACACAGTCTTGCTGAGAGAACAGCCCCCATAAGTTCCAGACGAGGTAAAGTTTGTTGAAGTTCATGAGTCTTTGATTTCAATGGCGATACTCTACCTTTCGCCGATATTAATGATGTTACTATTTTACCATCACGAGTTATGATTCTGAAATAGGATACAGTACCAAAAGCTTTTAAACTGGCGTCAGAAAATATATGAAGTTCAATACGATCTACAATCCTATTCCCTGTCTCGAAAAAGTAGTAACGCGGTATTTCCCACAAATTTAATTCTCTTATATCGTCGCACAACTGTCTCCATGTGGACCCGATTTCTGAAGAAAGAGTTTCATCCCATTCTACGTTTGCCTTCCACAACGATTGGATCAACATTTTTATCCTGATAGTAAAGGGACCAAGAAAGCCTATGGGATCAAATATCATACCCACTACCCTCAAAATATGACGTTTCGTCAAAACTGGCATTGCAATAACCGTGATCAAATTTCTCATATCAAAATAAAGAATGTCCTTATCAGGATTCCAACCCAATCCCAAAACTTTAAGGGGGTAACTACCTTGAGCTAGACTTTTATTCACGCTTTTCCCGTTTTCTACATGGACACCTGAGTTTTCCCACAATTTACAAAGTTCTTTACTGTTACTTTGCCACTTCCTTAACTCCATGCCAGCATCCTTAAATACTTGGGTACATTCAAGGCTAGTCTTTAACGCTTCTTCTACGGTCTGTCTGCCACTAATTAGATCATCAACGTACAGATTTTCATTTAAGATTTGGAAGGTTGATGGTAAGTCCTCAGCATAATTTTTTATGTGTTCTTTTATAGTGGCAGCTAACAAAAATGGGGAACAATTAATACCGAAGAGCACACGGCAAAATCGGTAAACTATAGGGTTTTTCTGGTCAAGCTCATTAATCCAAAAGAACCTAGATACATCCCTATCAATTGGATCAAGTTCTAACTGTAAAAACGCTTGCCGTATGTCTGCTGTAATTGCAATAGGATTCTCTCTAAACCTAAGTAACAAATCCAAAATATCAGGGTATAGATTAGGGCCAACATGAAGACAGTCATTTAACGACAACTCATTATTCGCGTGGCTGGACGCATCAAACACAATTCTTAGCCTACTCGTTACTTTATCGTTCCTGACAACTGCTCTGTGAGGCAGATAAAACTCAACCCCTTTTTGACTATTTTCCTCAGGGACCCTCTCTATAATACCTTCGCGTTCATACCCCTCAATTACTTCTTTATATTCATTAAAGAGATCCAAATTGTTTAGAAATCGCAGACGCAATCTACGAAATCTTTCTGACGCCACTTCAAAATTGCTTTTCAACATTTCTCTTGCATTATCCTTCCACAACAGATTAACTGTATACCTGTTACCATCGAATTTAAGATTAGACTTAAATTGCTTTAATTGTTCATTTTCACATAATGAATCACTCTTATCAACTATACCCAACGTTTCCAAATCATGAAACTTTGACAAATCATTTAACACTACTGCTTTACTGACAGAAACACTAGAGCACAAAACCTCTTTTTCAAATTCACATCCCGCCACGAGCCATCCAAATTGAGACTTTATTGCCGTTAAATGTGGCGTTATTTCAACCCTATCGTTCAGCACAGTTTCCCAAAAAACATCTGCACCTAACAAAATATCGCACTCGCATATTTCTCCTTCACGCGCGCTAACATCTGCAAGATCCAATCCAAGGTCTTTCATTTTCTTTATTATTTTTTCCGAGGGGGGTAGAATCGGCGCCGAACTTATAGTTTCGGTTATCAAACATTCCACAACCTTTTTCTTATTGCTTTCTTTTTTGTTTTGTAACTCAACGCGAACCACAGGATATGCTTTTTCTTTCGCACTTTTTGCCCCAAAAGAGAACACTGAAAGATTTTCATGATTTATTGGTTTCAAATCTAAACTTCCAGCTAAGGATTCACTAATGAAAGATCTATGCGACCCTTGATCAAGGAGAACACGTACGTGCTTAGTTTTGGTTCCCGATTTAGCAATAACAGAGCACGTTTGCAACATAACTCTTTTCTGTCCGGCAATATTATTGTGATTTTGGGAAACGGAACTGAACGACTGTGTCTCACCTTTTTGGTCCGATTCTGATACATAATTACAAATTGACTCATGGTGGGATCTAGAACCACATTTACAAATAGTTCTGTTTTTACAAAAACGCCAAACATGATTCTTATTGAAACACTTTAGACATCTATACTCTCTTTTTAACTTTTCTACTTTTTTATCCAGTTCAACATCACACTTGTACTTATCATGAGACTTATTACAAAATAAGCAATTAGGAACAACAGTGTTAAATGCAGCAGCTGAGGCCTGATAGTTATTTCTACGATTGCCAAAGGATGGGTTTTGGTTTTCAAATTTTCTGACCCTTTGAGAACTATTGTTTTGACTCGTCAGCGTAATCGCCGATTCTCGGCATTCTACCTCATTTCTTAGATATTCAATAAGCTCATTAATGTTAAACTCATCCCGAGATTTTTTCTTACGGTTATATTCTAAGCCCATTTCTCCCGGCATTTTCTCTAAAATAACGGGACACAATAAACTACCATAAGAACCCGTTGTCACGTTCAAAGAACTTAAACTTCGAATATGCATCTCACATGTATCATAGAATTTACGTAAACCTTTGACATCACGGGCATCTCTAACACTAGGAATATCTAATAATTTTTTCATATGAGCACTAATTATCAAGTCAGTACGACCAAAACGATCCTTCAATAGTTTCAAGGCTGAGTCATAGTTCACAGCGGTCAACGCAAAACCCGAAACGGCACTTAATGCCGATCCCCCCAAGTAACTTTTTAAATATGTAAACTTTTCAACTTTGCCTAAACAATCATTGCTATGAATGGCATTGTCATACTGGTTATAGAACTCAAGCCAGTTAAGGGGATCACCATAGAATTTAGATAAAACTAATGTCGGCAATTTAAATTGCTGCTGATTTACACCGCCGCCACTATTCGCTATCAACTCAGAATCAGAATGCACAATAGCAGTACTAATGGGAGCGACACTCTGCTTGTTAGAATTTTTTACGTATCTCTCAATTTTTCCTCGAAACATAATAATTTTCTCATTATAATCTTCACTCGTTAATACTTCGTTTTCAATCTCATCTTCCTTTAAAAATCCTAAAATCTCCTGATCTAATTCTTTCAGAGATTGAAACTTCTCGATCAACTGATCGGAATAGGTTAGCAATTCATCACATTGGATGTCCAATGTGTATGCATCATTCAAAACAGCAGCCAACGTATTTTGAATTTTTGTAAGAAGCTTGCTGGTTGCTGCTCTTAATCCAGCTCGCTTTTTCTTAAACACAACAGAGTTTCGCTCTTCAACTGTAGATTCATCTTTATCACTCATTTTTAACTAAGTAATAAGGCAAAGAAATACAATTCAAATTACTCTTACTCATTCACTTTACCTCTACAACTTTTGCGAATCCAAAATCCTTTTTCGGTCGCTGCACCATAAAAACAAATGCAAACTAATCATCTAATGCTTGATTGGTGTAGGTGAAAAGAGAAGGCAGATATTTTCAACTAACTTTCTTTTATTACATAACGGTGGTTCAGCATTCTGCCTCTCTCGTTTTCCAGAGAGCTACTGACTCATCGACACTGGCGGCGGGGAGTGAGAGCAGTGGAAGTAGTAGTTAATTCTTAGCCAAATCATACACAGAGAAAAAATATTCCACAAAGAGACGTATTCACGTGTGACATTGGATAGGTGAACTTAAATAGTAACTGAGCTGGAGGCAGGAACATAGAAGTTAAGAGTGCCAAATAAACTGGTGGCTAAAGTAAAAATAACACACCGGCGAGCGACTGCAGCAATGGTACTCTTCAACTCGCAAATTGAAGGCAAAAGTTTGGGTGGTAATTTACTAGTTAATGCCCAAATTTTTGCCTTCAATTATTCAATCTCATTGCTTTTCTTACGAGTTGAACCGTGCCATTGCTGCAGTCGCTCGCTGGTGCGCTATTTTTACTTTAGCTACCAGTTTGTTTGGCACTCTTAGCTGCTATGAGAGGATTTCTGCCTCCAGCTCATTACGACAAGGTGGATAAAAGAAAAGTGGCTGTGGATAAGAGAAAAGTCAGACAGATAATTCCTTATGAGGATGACGCTGCAGTATCAAGATGACATGGCCGAGGTGGCGATGTATTTCCTGAGGAAGATATCTTTTGTCGTTTTCTTGGGATAAGCAAGTTGGTTGTAAGATATAGGGCAAAATAACCAGTACTCTGCTTTTTAAGAGCAAAGCCTTATGTCAGCAGTTCGTTTTTTCTTCACTATAAATTTCAGCAACCGGTAAAGCAACAAAAGCTTTGTAAAGTTATCTTCCATACATTTCTGATAGTGTTTTACTTAATTGTTTCAGAAATAACAACACTTTTATTTATAAAACCAAGCTATTTTCAATGCGAGAAAATTCTCCAGTAGTCGGAGATATAAATTCAGTTCTCTGCCGTGAATGAATCTAGTAGTGAGACATTTCATTCTTTTAAAAGATCTTATGAGATATAGATGAATGGGTTTTAACAAAATTTAATGCGAAACACGAAACATCATCATAGTCAGTACTCTCTCTTTCTCTGTAGTTTAAAAAAAAAAAAATACTTGTAGGTACTCACTTTGAGATTAGGGGGAAACTCATTTTGAAAAAAAAGGTGGTTTGAGCCCAATTTACATTATTGTTATATTTGGATTGCTTTCACAATAAAAACCAAACATATAGTGAATAATACGGCGAAAGTACCGGTCAAAATCACGAAAGGGACTACAAGCTACTTTTAGTTTTTACTAAAGTGTTTCGCGAATTATGTTTTAAAGAAAAAAAACATTTACGTGAATTTTGAAAGGTGCTATTACATTTCAAATAAAATATACGAAGTTGGTACTTTAATTTATAAGTAAATATGCTTCCAGAAAAATTATAAGACATAGAAAACCCGATTTTACTTTGTACTTTCTCTTTTTAACCGACTTCAAAAAAGGAGTAGGTTCTCAATTCAAAGCGTATACTTTTTTTTGTTTGTACGCACATAGCATCTGATCTACTGAACCGATTTGGACGAGTTTTTTAATCGATAGGAGATGGTGTAACTTGGGTACCGTGTACTCATATGACGATATCTGTTCACTAGAAAAAAAATCGAAAAACTAACATTTCATGTCATTTAAAACAATATGCGCTATCGCAAATTCTTACTTCAATGAGCCACCTGATGGTCAAGTGGTTATGCGCGTCAGGTTGAAGTTCCTGACGGAATGAGATCGAGTCCAGAGGTCTGCAAGGATTTTTTTGAACAGCTGCATGTTTTTTTTTTTTTTTTTGAATAATTTTGATGATTGTAATGTCCTTATGCAGGTACATCCCCCAATGGTAATCTACCCCATATTTTTTTATAGTACAAAATGACAGTTTTGGTCGTATCTTTGCCAAATTGGCAATGGGGTCCTTCGATGCTGTATAATTTTCTTATGGACGTTTGCGCCATTTTTGGGGACTTTGAATCGGTTCTGGCAATAAATGGTTTTTGATTTGTGGCACTTATATTATTTTTTCAAAAATTATATGCATAATCAATTATAAAATGCTAATTTTTGTACCTTTATAAAATTCTGTATTTTATACATTGCATTTACGTCAAATTCAAGGTAAAATTAAAAGTCAAAAGTTCTGAAGATGATAAATATGTGTTAAAAATTAAAGTTACCATTTTTTGTGATTTTCATATTGGTTGTGACCAAAAAACATCATTACAAACAAATAAAATGTATCAAACACCATAAGTGTTGAGTTATTAGGCAAAATCTGCTGTGTAATGTTTTTTTTTGCACTGCGAGGGGGGGAGGGTATGAACGACCATTAAAGTGACCGAAATTTTTAAAAAATAAGATTTTGATTTGTGGTGTTTGAAAAAAGCTAAAGAGTCCACTTTAGTTGAAAATTATTTTGCATGAAATGCAAAAACTTGCACCAATTTTCCAAGTCTTACTCTAACCCCTTCCCCCTCGCACATAACATCTAATCTACTGAACCAATTTGGATGATTTTTTTTAATTGATAGGAGATGGTTAACTTAGGTACCATGTGTTCATATGACGATATTTGTTCACTAGAAAAAAAGTTATGATCGAAAAACTAAAATTTCATGTTATTTAAAACAAAATGTGCTATCGTAAATCCTTACTTCAATGAGCGACCCGATGGTCAAGTGGTTAAACGCGTCGGGTTGAAGTTCCTGATGGAATGAGATCGAGTCCATTGTCTGCAAGGATTTTTTTGAACAGCTGCATGGTTTTTTAACTATATTTTGAGTATTTTAAGGGCATTTACACTAAAAAGAATGAAATAAAATATTTTTGAAAAAAAAATAGAACCGACTTCAGTTGGAAATTGCTCTAAAGAGTAAAAAATAATTTTTTTCTTTGAACACTATCGAAACTACTTTTAAACATAAGTTTTGAAGTCGGCGCAAAAACAATGTATAGAATCATACGCAACTACAATTCAACTATAAATATAAATTTTAATGGATTCATTTCATTGATTACCACACATTCGTGTAATGGTACAAATATTCTGATTTAATTTTCTATGGTTTCTCTGAAAAAATGTTGGCAAAATATGGTTAAATATCATTTTACCTATCGTTTTTGCGCCGACTTCAAAACTTATGTTTAAAAGTAGTTTCGATGGTGTTCAAAGAAAAAAAATATTTTTTACTTTTTAGAGCAATTTCCAACTGAAGTCGGTTCTATTTTTTTTTTTCAAAAATATTTTATTTAGAATTAAACTTCAGTTCTGGCTGAAATTTATTTTTAAACGAAAATAAAACACATTAGGGCCCGCACCAAGGTAAGCAAACTCATATTTGAGAGCCTAATATGGTTTACCGTTTCTCTAAAACTTTTTACTTCTGATTTTTGCATTACTACGAAAAAGTAAACTTTTAGATTGCATTTAACGAAGTTCATAATGTTACTTGTAAGCCTTGTAACCAAAACTTTCCGATGAATGAGTTTTGAAAATTGCCCGCTTTTAGCTTTTACTGTATCAGACACCAATATTGACGCATTAAACGTTATTACTGACTCGATTCAGATCCAACGTAAGGTAAAAATCTTTAGAACAAATTTACAAAGAAAACAACACTTTCTGCGAAACATTCAAATTACTGCCGAAGGGACGATCAATCATTTACACACAAACACATTAAAAAATCAGTTTGAAGAAGCACGGAATAAAACAAATACGTAAATGGCTTGTATTTACTTGTGCACTCGTTAGGCTGTCCAGCAAGTTATCTTCTAATTGCTTGATGTTGGTTTTGCTATCAACAATTTCGCTAATGACTTTCACTCTTTCATTCTCCAGTTCCTTAAATGAAAGAAGGTAAATATCATTAGTTGCAACAACTGACGATAACTGGAATACGCATTTTGTACTCGAAATTTCTCTAAAAAGAAAATAATTTTTAGGTTATTACTACCAGTAAGGTATCTAAATAGTGCGAACCCAATTCGTATTGTTTTAGAGAGACAAATTATTTAATGCAGTAAAAAATGAAATTATATCTCTAGAGAACAATAGAATTACTTTTTAGTTAAACATACTAAAACCGAATATCTCATTTTAAAAAGATGATTGGCTTTTACCAAAGAGATATTTAAGTTATTAGTTTTATAAAAAGCATACATCAGTTTAAAAAAACCTACGAAATGTGTGCATGACATTGCATCACCTCTTTAACTTTTATCTCAGCCTTCGTTTTTAGAGTTATTTTTTCTAGTAATTCCTCGCAGCAGATGCCATAATAGTGTAATGAACTTTTCTTACATTTTCTGAAAATTGGAATTTGCTGCATGAGAAAGGATGATCAACGCAGCAATTAGAAAAGTGTATTATTTGTACTGTGTTTAAAAGATAGGAGACGAAGTGAAACCTCACGTTACAGAACAGGGGAATAGTGCAGCGAATCTTTCACAGTGGCTTTATGGCAAAAGAAAGGCAGAAAACCACAAAGATTTGATTGAGGATATCGTCGGCACCATGCTAAAATTACGAAAGTGAAAATTGGCACTTTTTAGGAGAGCCAAAACACTGCATATAATTTTTACCCATCTGACGCATTTGGTTATTTTAAATTTTTAAATTTTCATAGATATCTTTAAGCGTAAAACTATCGTTCGAAGGTATCATTTTAATTTTAATTATTTGTAAAATTCGAACTTGAAAAACGCGATTTTTCACATTCGTTATTTTAGCATGGTGCTGACGATATGATAGGTTTACTTAACGCTACCATCTGCAACATATTCTTAAAAATCCTCTTTTTCGACTCTTCCTCTCTGATATCTGTGGGCAGCTCAGTAAAGAGCACGATGAACGTTTCCACTTAAAATATTGCAAATGTAGGACAAGGGTATTAGCACTGTAAATAATATCACCCCATGTTACTCTATAAAGAGGGAGATTGGTGCGTAAAATCGTGACAGTTGGTGACAAGGGGGGGGGTGAGGTAACGAGAAAGGCGACATCATACATTTCTTTATAAGAATGTGTTTGGAAAATAGCGTGATATGTGATAAGTGTGAAACTTCGTAGTAAAGGGGATAGGGAAATCAAAAATGGTGGAAAAAATTAAACATCATTTATAGACAACCCCTAACACCAAAACTTCGCCCGTCCAAGCGGGGCTACGAGTACAATTAAGGATACAGTAATACATTTCTCGTCATGTAGTATTTTTCCCTTAAACAGTTTCTTCTGCGCTGTTGAACCGTACGTGAATGGATCTTTCTGTGACATTATGTCTTAGAACCCAAATTTAATATTTTCTTCTTTTTTTATTAAAATTAAATGTTAACCGCGAAGGAAAAAGGAGCAAATACTGAACACAGGATAAAATTGACGCAATTCAAAGTACAAAAACTACAAAATTATTTCAGATACGCGTTTCGGTATAACAGGAAGTCCCTTTATTAAAAAAAAAAAAGCAAAAACACAATCTAAGTAAAAAAAGATTTTTTTTTCTAACCTCAAAACAGGTTCCTGCAATAGTTTTCCAGATTTTTTTTTTTTTTTTTTGCCTTTACATTTACCATCGCAATTCATGTAGTAAAGATTTTTTTGAAAAATCTTGAGTTATTAATAGTTTTTTTTTTTCAGGAGAATATAATTATAAAAAATAAATCCTCTGTTTTCCCTTTCTTCATTTATCCAAAATGTTTATGGCGAAAATTATAAACTAATCAATCTGATGGGAACTATACAGAGCACACTGTCATTTGGAAAAGCACTCACCGCTCTTTCCGAGAGCATGACTCTTCCCAGCAACTGGTCCTCTAATCCTTTCGCGGTCACCGTGAAGTCAATGACAGAAGTTTTGGCGCTTATTTCGGGTGAGAAGGCGGGATTGGACAGCTTCGAGGTGATAAAGAGTTTGAATCCAGGCAAAACATCGCATTCCTTTTCTCCAAGCATCACCTGTGGAAGTGGAAAATACAAACGAATTAACCAACGAAAATTTGAAACATGATTTGATTGCTATGTCAATTATTTATGCATAAAAAAGTAACATCACAATTTTGTGACAAATCACATAAATTTGGAACTCGAATGTAGCGCAAAATATATATTTCTAAAGTAACATTGATTTAAAAAAAATCAATCATTTGAGTCCAAAGATATTCAATGCATAGATTCTATGTATTAACTTGCATAAACAAGCAAAACGTCAGATCATTGACAAACAAAAAGACTAAGTTGCTTTTCTTCAGTGATACCTTCAGTGTAGAACCGCTCTTTATATAATTTTTTTCTAAAACATTCTCTAAAACTGGATCCAACTCTTCTCCAACATCTTCTATTAGTAAAGGTTTTCCAAGCGACAAACATTCCTCTAAAAGTTGTCTGAAATACTTGTGGTTTAAGGATGTGACCTACAATGACGAAGAAAGGCACAATATTATTTTTTTAAATTTAATCAAAAATTATAATATTCGATGGAGGAAAATTCTCAATCATATTTTATTTCACTTCAATATTCTTTTCTAAATGCAATTTCTTTATGCTCACACGAGATTTTGCTTTTAAGTTATTTACGCATATCACTATTATATTCTAAAACAATAAAAAACGTTTTAATTTGAATTATTTTAAAGGTCTATTGAAATAATTGAAATATAATAACTTGCAACAATCTTTTTTACCCAGTACGACAGTTTTACGTATGTAAATACACTTTATTCTCAGAATTTCAAACTTTGGCTTTGAATACTCTAATGTAAGAAGTCAATATGTATCATAATATGAGGTATAAAGTTTCTGACAAAATAGTTTTGTACACCGCGCCATTTTTCATGCAAGATTTTTTTTTATTTGAATCCTAAAAAGGTGAATTATTGTGACTTAATAGTTACGAGGAATTTCGTAAAACCAACTGCGATTATTGCTAGAAATCCACTAAACATAAGAAATTGCAAAGCCTAATAACATCATAACTATAAAAAAATGCAACGAAACGCTCTAATCCTTTTGTAAGAAGTATAAACATACAACAGTAAAGGCAGAAGAATGCAATTCTTAATGTATTTTTGCTAGCTATCATAAATCTGTCTTTTTATCTTATAATAACACTCATCTTGATCGCTGTTCCACTAAAGGCATAAACATTGCTTAGATTTATTGTGATATCATGCACTATTCACCGTTTCTATGATTAGCGCTTATACATTGATATATTTTGTCGTCATCATCTAAGAGCACATATGTACAGAATTTTCTTGTTCTTAATTATTGAAGTTCATATAATACAAAAATTTTTTGTGCACATTTCATAACAGTGCATGTAAAAAAAGTTGATTAAGGGTAGTGATTTAAATTGTTATTGTAATTAGGCATTATGAATTATGTTTAACTCTGCATGTGTAAAGAAAAATAAAATGAGGGTTACATTTCCACTTGACTTTGTTTTTGCTTTTTTCAATGCTGTAAAACATTTTTTTTATGCAACGAAAAGTTTCTCGGCAACAAAAATATTATATTTCTGTTTTTTTTTTTTTTTTTTTTTTTTTTTTTTTTTTTTTTAATGGAAATAATTTACAAGTTATTTCGTGGAAGATGCTGCTCTGATAAGAACGAATACACAACCTCGTACTGAGCAAAAAAGAAGCTATTTAAAAAAATACATTTTTTTTTCCTTCAATTTTGAGAAATTACATAAATAAAAAAATAATCAGCTTAACCTTTTGTGTTATTAATATGTTTAAAGAAATACTTATCAGTACTAGAACTTACTTTCTAAAGAAACTTAAGGCTTTCTAAGTAATATTTTATTTAAACAAAACAAAACAACTGATCTACTCAACTGAATGCAATATAACTAGCATTACTTTCTCTTTTCTATTGCATTCACTTTCAATTTACGTGTAATGCTGTCATCAAGTTCTTCGTTGTTTGAAGAAGAATTTTTCGCACCTGTAAATTATTTTTAGCTTCGGAATTTTTGAGCCAAGCTTTTCCTTGAGCTTGCGGATCTATTAATAGTGGGTACCGGAGTGCATTGGTCACCAAGACTCCGTTCTGTGCTGAGAGCTCGTCACTGGGTAATCCGCACAGATTCCATTCTGATATCTGAAATAAAAGATAAAATAAATTTGGAAAAAAAATAGAACCGACTTCAGTTGGAAATTGCTCTAAAAAGTAAAAAATATTTTTTTTCTTTGAACACTATCGAAACTACTTTTAAACATAAGTTTTGAAGTAGGCGCAAAAACAATGTATAGAATCATACGCAACTACAATTCAACTACATAAATTTTAATGAATCCAGGTTCTTTAAAAGCATTCGCATACATTTCATTCATTACCACACATTCGTGTACTGGTACAAATATTCTGCTTTTAATTTTCAATGGTTTCTCTGAAAAATGTTGGCAAAATATGGTTAAATATCATTTGACCTATCGTTTTTGCGCCGACTTCAAAACTTATGTTTAAAAGTAGTTTCGATGGTGTTCAAAGAAAAAAATTATTTTTTACTTTTTAGAGCAATTTCCAACTGAAGTCGGTTCTATTTTTTTTCCAAAATTATTTTATTTTATTCTTTTTAGTGTAAGTGTACTTATGAAATAAGGTAATGTTTCCATTACGGAACTTCACCTAATTTTCTTAAGTAAATGCTAAATAAAATAAACTGAAAAAAAAGGAAGAAACTATCAACGCGTCTAAAATTATAAACGATTGACACTAAAAAAAAAATCTTTGGTATTCTCTGATACTTATTTGTGTACTAGCTTAATCAAAGCCATTTAAATATCAACGGTTTGTCAACTAATTTATATTTCAAAGCAAGTCTAGTTTCTCGTTGTTCATAAGATTTTAACACATACTAAGTACGTTACCGCTCATGAGTTTCATGTTAGATTTAGTTAAGTCTTGGTTCAAATTTTTTGTCATGATTACTATTAATATTGCTGTTGCGAGGCAAAAATTTTTGCAACAATGGATTGAAAATTTAATCATTTAATGGGGAAATGACATGAAATTTACTGTTTTCCATAATGACTTTTTTTCTAGTGAACAAATATCGTCATATGAGTACATGGTACCTAAGTTACACCATCTCCCATCGATTTAAAAAAAAATCGTCCAAATCGGTTCAGTAGATCATAAGTTATGTGCGAACAAGCAAAAAAAAACATACGCTTTGAATTGATAACCTCCTCCTTTGTTGAAGTCGGTTAAAAAGACATTTTTATAATAGTCGAAGAGCTAGCAACGTTTTCAAGATATTTTTTATGACGTCTGGCTCTTTAATATATTTTTCCCTATGATCTTCCAAGCAGCATGCGGGGGTATCTGGCAGCTGAGAGTGATTAAGTTTTTTTTACTGCGCATCACATTTTTACTGTTAAAAATAATGATTTTTTAACCATTTTTCGGAAATCAGAAACTTAAACCTGTTGTAAGTCATATAGCATATCGATAGAAAGCTCTATTTCTTGCCGTCTCAATGGTTTTTGAAGTTTTATTCTATTATTATTAGAAAAAAAGTTGCATGCAAAACCTTTTTTTTTTTTCGTTTTTTTACAGCTCTGTATTTTGTACAATTTTTGAAGTAGAAATCTAAGACTTGGTACGATTACTTATCTTGTCATATGCATCCTTCATACCAATATTTGTTAAAATGGGAAATGATGAGGTCAAAAACATTTTTTTTTTTTTTTTCATGATTGATTTGACGCGAAATTGCCCAAAAATTTAAAAAACATTGTTTTTTCCTGTACAAGTGTGATGCGCAGGAAAAAACGCAACCACTCTCGGCCGCCAGACTCCCGGCATGCTGCTCAGAAGAGCATCGGGAAAGATATATTAAAGAGCCAGACGTCTTAAAATGGTTGCTTTTTCGACGTTACTAGCTCTTGGACTGTACTAATTTGAACACCAGACAAGCGGTTATTCTTCTGGTAATAAGAACGAAGACTTATCACAGGAGAGAAGGCGATTTTCCTTTTCTCTTTTAAACAAAGATTGGAATATTTTTTAACACACACTATTTGACATTTACTGCTCATGATTTGTGCAATGGGTATTGAACTAAAATTTTTAGAACCTCATGCATTGCAAAAACAGTAGCAAGTTTCGAAAGCCCACTACGGATGAACCGAGGTTGTTTGAAATGATATGCTAACTAATTTTCAGCTATGTATTAATTAACAGCGAATATCTTATCACATTTTTTATTGCCCGTGGAAATCTCTCTTTTTTTTTTCCAAGTTACGACAAAAAGGAAAAGACATGAATTATAACGATACAAACAAGAAAATCCGGAATGAACAAACCTGAACTAAAAACTAAATGAAAACCGCATTTATACCAGATGATTTGGATTAGATTATATCAATTGGGAATACAGGGCAAGGGGCAAAACCAGTCGATCAAAAGCCAAGGAGCAGAAACATGCATGTTAGAAGTCAACCAAAGAGAACTGCGAACAAGGAATGAAGACAATCAAGCAGAAATCACAAAACAGAAGAATAGGAAGAGGGAGAAACGGATGTAGAAAAGCAGTAATAAGAATCACTTTCAAAAATCAGAGGAAAAATTGAGGGCTAGTAAATCATTAACTACGGTAGGTTTAATTTTCCCAAACATAATAAGCTTCTTAAAACGTAACGTTATGGACAGAAAAACAGTAATTTAATTCTAGCAGAAGAAAAACTAATACAAGGGGCCTGACATTTAACAAGTCCAGTCAATCAAAGCGTCGTCAAGTTATTTACGTTTTAAGAAATTTTACTGCCTTTGAAGACGGTGCTTTTTGAGTCCTATTTAGTTTGACCAATGTAAGTAAGAACCCATTTGCGAGGAATACTATGAACCCCAGTTGTTGTCATAAGCAAGAAACGCTTCAAATTTAGAAAATTGAAGCATTTTTCTCAAGAGAAAATGCAGTACCGAAACCAACCGTTTTCAGTATTTTAGCCAATAGATGATTGGCGTGTGGATAAAAGGCAAAACAATAGTATTCTTTGGAGTTAGAAACAGAAATATTAGTAGTGTGAGAGGGGTAGCAGAGGTTGGTATCTTTCATTACTTTCTTCTTGTTGAACTCTTTTTGCACTAATGAGTGCATGTCACTAGCCTTTAATTAGCTATTTGCAGTATTTTCTTGAAATGTTGTGCTTTATTTTCGTTGCTCTTTTATGATTATTTTTATTATTTTTTAATTTTATTCATAGTTTATATACAAAGCACTTTTATGAGTACTTTTCGCGCACTTATATTTTATTCCCCATTATTCTCTTTCAAAAGTAGGTTTTAAAATCATGATTTCAGTTATACAGCTTACCTGTAGAATTATACGAGCTAAATTTGACCCTTACTTACTGTAGATGCAGTGACCAAACGTTCCATCGTGTTTATTTTCTCGCTTGCTGGAATTTTCCTCTTAAGAATTTCACTATGCCAGACTTGCATGAGAGCAGATCTATACTCTTGGTTAAATGGCCCGGAGTAAGACAAGAATCCTGTGGCGACCAGCACATCACCAACGAGCCTATATTTATTTTTAAAAAAAGAAGAAGAGAAAGAACTAGAAAAATGCTTAGAATGACAACAGAAGGCGGAAATAAGATTTGATATTCTTGAAAATATTTAAAAATAAATGTATTTATAACAGTATTTGTTAAAAGTTAGTTACTTTACATAAAGCTGTCGTCTCAAAATCAAAGATTGACAGAATACTTTTTATTACGTACAACTGACTCTGTGTGCTATTGGTAAGAGGTTTAATAATGTTTACGGATTTATTGTTTATATTTCAAAGATAGTTCGCATTTAAACTTTTAATTTACGTTGGAAGACGACAGAAAAGTATTTTTTTTTTGTCTATTTTTTTAATTATTGTTTTAAATTTTATAGCAAAAGAAATTATAAGCACAGAAAATAATTTTGTTTCATAGTACCAGAATTAGAGAGGCAACATATATATCGATGCTTTAGAAAAAAAAATGTTTAGCGTTGTTATGTTTTAGCGTTGATTTTATTTTTTAAATTGATGTTCTGATGTTGATGAACAAAAGTTTTTGAACAAGACAGTATCATGGGCGTCATCTGTAATCAGTAATAGGGGCATCCTTCGTATGCGAATAGTTACTTTCCTGAAGAAGTAGATATATGAATGTACTCAATTTGTTGCTCAAATTTGGTCTGAAATTTGAACAAATAAAAAAGCAAATGTGGGATTAGTGTTCTAGATGAGCTCGTTCGAACAAAAAAAAAATGTTTAAATTGGACTTTTCACTTAAAAGTCAAAAGTAGAAACAGATCAGTAGACACATTTCCCCATCTCAAAACAATATTTTTGGTCATTTAGTAATTAATTTTTCATATTGCAGCATTTATATCATTTTTTAAACATTTAACGATATTTTTGTGATGCATTACTCCTTCAGTAAGCAAAAAGTAGAGGAAATGCACAAAAAATATCTTCTATAAGCTCCAGGAAAGTCACTATTTGAAGATTATATTCCATTACTGCATATTGCCGTCTTGCACCTCTAATAACATAAAAATAGGAAAATTAAAAATCTGATGTTTTGACCGAAAAAAATGATGCCCTGTTTCATGAATTTAAAAACATAACGTACGAAAAGAAAAAGAAACTGTGCAGTGCAGTAACTTTTTTAAGCTAAATTTTACCTAAGCTTGATTTGCAAAGCAAAACACTTTAATGCTACAAATTCAAAGCAAACAAGGAAAATAACATTTTGCGCCACAAGAAGGATAAGCTTTTAGCAGACAGGAACTTGCCATAATTCGAGCCACCAATAACTGGAAGGTTCTAGTCGAACCCTTGGGACTTCGAATTATCGAGAGTTGACTTAAATATTTGATTGAGAGTTTTTTTTTTTTTTCAGAAGAGAGTGTAACCTATGCTGCTATTCACATGACGATACTGGAATTATAGACTGTTTTAGTGTGGTACAGTAGCTTTAAATAACTTTTAAACACAGGCGTGGTTTTATTTTTTTTAATCCATGTTCCCGATTGGGTAGATCTCGATTGAGTAGGTTAAGTGTGTTCACATGACTGTCAATAGTGAACTCAGAATGTAACGAATTTCAAGCATGGTTTGTTACTTTTTAATCTGTTCTTTGAGTTGTTTGCTCTCATCGGTCCATCGTTTGTATTCTCCTCCTAGTTCCGTGATCAGCATGGAAGCCCGAGACATTTTCCTTCGGCACACTGCTGCTTCTTCGGCCAATTTCTGGAATTAGAGAAAATAACAGTTTTTTTTTAAGAAAACAATGGAAAATAACTTTTTAATTTATTTTAAGGTTTCGTGTACTAAGAAGTGTTGCTGTTATTACTTACTCTACTTTGCCCAGAACAAAACTAGACCAAGTCCAGAAGATCGTTCACTGAAGGAAAATCATAAACAATCTCCAGACTCTCCAAGATAAAATTCTTCTATAGTCGAACACAGGACAGCAAATGTTCTGGTGCAGCGTAGTGTTCATTGTATTTCAGGCAAACAGGGAAAGTCTTTTGTTACTCTATAAATGTTAGTTCACGGGTATTACCACTGGCTAGTCTTGTAACAGCTGTCTAGCCTCCTATCGCCTTTTATTTCTATGATAGCCCTAGGTTTATTTTGTTAATACCAATCATGATTAGCAGGAATCTGCCAAGCCCCATTATTGTCAGTCTTTACTTTTGAGTAAATTTCATTAAATGTAAGTAGGCCACTACTATCCATGGGATCATTAGAGCCCTCTTTGGCCACTTCATGTGCCAGATCATTGAAGTAAAGGTCTACGAAGGAGGAGATCCACTGCAGATGTATATTATTGTAGGAAGAGTAAGTCTATTTATTAATAGTCAATTATTAACGATATTCAAAAAAAGACCAATTCTGTCTCCAATCTTTTGCTAACTTTTCAGAAATCCCCCCTCCCCACCGAAGAGCAAGAGCCCTGCCCAAATGAGAAAAATAACCTTGAAAACACCCCTCTAAAAAATTCTATTGTGCAACCTCCGAAAATCGGTTAAACGAACTTTTATGAAAGAGATCTATAGAAGCAAAATAAAACAAATTCTATTAAAATGATTAAATCAGGGATGAAGTTTTGTGAAAGTCAATCAGAGAGCTCTTTTCAGAAAACGACAGTATAATTTAAAACTCAGAGTTTTCTAAAAACAATATTTTTTTCAATTTCCACGCATGCTTTCTCCATAAAAGTTGGCAAGAGTTATTTTGCAACTTTACAACTGTAAGCCAACATATTTGAAAGGTTCAAAATACAAACGAAATAATACCATAAGCGAATATTGTCATACATTACTAATTTATTCCATCCAGGTATTCTGGTCAAGATTTGTATTCATTTCATACTCATTATGGGATCCACTTATTTACTCAATAATTTGGATAATTTTCTCTGTGTGTTAGCAGAAAATCGAACACCTACCTTAATCCAGAAATTATTACTGAAAATAAATATTTGCTTTGTTAATTGTAGATATCTATATGCGACTTGTTTGACTAAATGTATGATATTCCGCAAACCTAAGCCTCGCATTTTAATGTGGTGAATTAAAACCTAGTCAACAGAACACTTGACGAAAGCAAGATAAACTTAAATCCTTTATTATCAAATCTAAACATTTGCTAGCCAAATTAATTTTGAATTCAAGTTTCAATGGTATATTGACCGATATGGAATATTTTGTTTGTATTCGCTAATCCACATCTTTATTTGAAATATAAAAGACTGGAGATTTTGGAGTGAAATAGGGAAATTATAATTACCTTTCCCAATACGTCTGATGTGTAATTTATACCTTTTTATGTAATACAATTCATTCATTTGCTTGATACTAAAGCATCGTACTGATGCATCGTACTTAAATTATTTATGTTCAATATTTTTTGAAAACAAGTTTTTAGCTACTTTTAAAGTCTAAGGCAATGCTTACAAATTACAGGGGCTGTTTTGAATTTCCTAAGATAGTTATTAGCAAAAAATGTTTTTAAGTTTTAAAAGATGTTTCTGAATATAGCTTTATTCTTTCTGCAAAGTGTAAATTTGGAAAACAAAGCTCTGAGATGATATATTGTTAGTAAGTAGTTAGATCACTAAAAATATTATAATCTAGCATCTTCGAGATGTGGGCAAAGCGAAACAGCTCATATCGCTCGCTCACTTATTCATTCCATTATTAAACTATTTACGTATTCATTCATTTTTCAATTCATTTAAATTCCTTTATCTATTAATTCACCTGTCTTTTCATTCATTCCGTTACTTTCTCATTCATTCTTTATTTTATTTACTCATTTGTTTTTCTTATAAATTGATTTTATAGTTTATTTATTTATACCCTTATGGCTTCATCACTCATTCATTCGCTCTTTATTAATTCATTCATTTAATCGAATAATTTATACTAATCAAATCGAAAACAATTGTTAGAAAAGTGTTTTATTTTTCAATTTGCTCCATTAAAAAAAGGAGAGGGTATTTTCCACTTTTTTTCGAAAGTAAAGTTTACAAACAAAAATTATTTAACTATTTCACTCTCTTACATTCCCCTACTCTGGAAAATAATTTATTTCAAAACTTATGTTAAATGAAATTATTTAACAAAGAAAATAATGACTATTACCTCTTTCTCAGCAATGGCATCTTCATACTGTGCCTTGACTTCTTTCAATTCATTTTCTTTATCCTCCAGTTGTTGTTCCACCAATTTCAGTTCTTTCATCGCCACGGCTAGCCGAGCTTCTTGAACGGCTAAATTATGCTGAAAGTAAAACAAATAGTAAACCTTAAATGCAGCAGTTTGCACCTCATTTAAAGTAAATAGTTTCTCTAGTATTTTGAACGAATTTAAAACTAATTTCGAAGATACTTTTCCATAGAAGTAAAATTCAATTTAATTTGTATAAATAAAACAAAGAATATATATACACTGCTCGACATTGAAAAAGCAACACCAAGAAGGAGTGGTCAGAAATTCATGCAAATTTTACCGTAGACGCACGTCACTGAGTTACGCAAATGATATGAAATGCGCAGCTCTCCGACGCACGTGAAGTAAGATATAAGAGAATGAAGTTGAAAAGTGGGCTATGTTCATGTTGGTTTTTCTGCCAGACTAATTATCGGAGAAATTTGTTTTTTGTCTCGAAGGATACGTGTGGTAGGAGGAAATGCCACGCCGTCCTCAACGAAGACACTTCCAGCATATAGACGACTTTACAAGTGGTATGGTGATCGGACTGAGAAGGGGAGGTTGGTCCATACGTCAAATTGCAGCTGATACCCACATGGATGCAAGCACTGTGCATCGGCTGTGTCGGAGATGGTTGGAAAGAGGAAATGTAGCCACATTGAGGGGTGCAGGTGCAGCCAGAGTGACGTCAGACCGCTTGGATCGACGGATTCACCGACAAGCTGTGGCGGACCCGCAAGTCACTTGTACGTCGATTCTGCAGCACGTGCAAGGTACCCTGGATGTTCCTGTGTCGACCAGAACCATTTCCCGTCGACTGGTTGCACGTGGCCTGCAATCACGGCGCCCGCTAAGAAGACTGCCATTGACCTCACAGCACAGACTCCAACGTTTGGAATGGTGCCGGACCAGAGCGACGTGGATGGCAGAATGGCAAACCGTAGTGTTCTCAGATGAATCCCGCTTCTGTTTGTCCAGCGATAGTCATCGCATACGTGTGTGGCGTCAACGTGAAGAAAGATCGAATCCGGCAGTAACTGTGAAACGCCCCACAGCGCGAAAACGTGGCATAATGGTTAGGGGCGCTATTGCATACAATTCCGTATCACCTCTAGTTCGTATTCGGGGCACTATGACGGCCCAACGATATGTAGATAATGTACTGCGGCCGGTGGCAATCCCCTACCTTCAGGGTCTGCCAAATGCAATTTTTCAACAGGATAACGCCCGGCCTCACAGTGCTCGAATCAGCCAACATGCTCTACGAGGTGTACAGATGCTTTCCTGGCCACCATACTCTCCTGACTTGTCACCAATCGAAGATGTGTGGGACGTGATTGGACGCCGTTTGCAGAACCTGTCACTGCCGCGTTCAGAGGACGAACTGTGGCAAATGGTTGAAAGGGAATGGAGTGCCATCCCTCAGGACACCATCCGCAGGCTTATTGACTCCATGCCTAGACGTGTTTCTTCGTGCATCGCTGTCCGCGGTGGTCCTACTTCTTACTGAGCCGACGCCGTCCTCGCTCTAAATTTTGTTTATTTATTTTGAAATAAATATCACTTATTGTTCCATGCTGTCTCTGTCTTCTTACCAAATTTCATCAATTTCTGACCACTCCTTCTTGGTGTTGCATTTTCAATGTCGAGCAGTGTATATATATGTATGTGTGTGTGTGTGTGTGTGTGTGTTTACTTTATACAAATCCACAGTTTACGTCGGATCTGGATGAAATTTGGCAAGGAGATACTTGGGAACACGGGAAGGATCATAGGGAGGTTTTTGAGCGGGAATAAACTACCGATCCGTTTGAATTTCGAATAAAGGACTTCAAAATGGTTCTATCTAGCGAAATACTTATCGGATCTTCTCGATATTGGTCTCATTCGAAAGAACGCATAAAAACCTGAACTACCAAGCCCTATCTTCCCCCTTCATTTGGAAAATATCCATTTTAAATTGGATTTATAAAAAGCGTGAAATAAATTATTGATAACAAAAAGGTGCTACCATTTTGTTCTTGAACACAAACAAATAAATTCTTGCTTTTGCTTTAGGTTTTTCCTGTAACGGACGGATTTAAAATTTTTTTGGCGATTGATTAATTTTTCGTATTGCGTTTTAGCAAACTATTGACTTCAATTTAATCGGGACTTTTAGACACAGGCGTCACTTGACATGACATTTTTCCTCAAGATAGATCTCGTGCAGAGCCGGGCCAAGTAGCTAGTCTATCTATATATATAAAGATGACGGTGTTTGTTCGTTTGTTTGTAACCGCTGGCCAGAAGCCCCCAAGCACCTACAGACATGAAACTTGGCTCAAAAATTCGAACGTATCCCAGTAAAATGCATCTCGAAGGCCAAATTTTAAATTTCGAATTAGTTATTTTTAAATTAATTAATCAGTCTTATTTTTGGTGTACCGTGTTAAACAGAAGACCTGGAGTGCCGAAGATCTCGCTAACATTCCCGATCGTCCTCGACGTGAGGCAGTGGCGATGTTCCGGTTAGTGACAGGACATGACTGCCTAAATGATCATCTCCATAGAATTGGCATTGTTGACTCTCCTCTTTGTTCTTTATGTGACCTTGGAGAACCTTTAAATAGAGCTCATCTGCGTCGATGCGGGGCACTGCGCGGTTCTTCCGACTCCGAGACTACCCTGTATTGGAGAGCTAGAGAACGCCTGAGGCAATGACTTCGGTCAAATGTTACTTTTGTTAATTGCTTGGTTGTTTCACAATTGATGTTTTTTTTATAATTGTAACCTGCCTTGCCATTAGAAATAAAAAATTTTTGGTGTATCCGCCATAATTGAGGGGGAAAACCTTCCCTCACCCCATAACATTATATATCGCTGGAAAGGGGTTTTTTCCTAAAAAAGAAAAGTTTTAGCACGTTTCTATCCGTTAATTACGACAGGAGATATTAATTAATCAAATTTAGCCGATTTTCAAGGCATAACTCTGTACGCAAAACTGAAACACTAGAGCCATTTTCCATACAAACTGCTCTTTCGTCTCTGAAGTTACATAGTGGTTTAAATTTGCGTATAGATTTAAGCCTTGAAAATTTATTCAATTTGAATAATTAATATCACCTTTTACTTACTTAATTTTCTGTCTTTTTGATTTATTTAGCGAATTGATTTAAACTTTAACATGACTTTAAGTGAAATTTAAAAGGTTGTGGGGTGCATTTGAACCATAGGATATAATAATTTTACTTCAGAGGGGGGTTGGAGTGAATTTAAATTTATTCATTTGACTTCCTCAAATTTTGGTGTTACTGAAAATGTCAGAATGGAACTATTATTGTAAAAATTTGGTGATGGCTATTTAGTTCCTCTTCGTATTTGGCGTCGCAAAGTTTGTCAACATTCAGGAAATTTACCAAACCTCCCAACCAGTGAAACACTACTTTCTCCAAATCAAAGAAAAAGAAAACGCTCTGGGAAGGAACAGTAGTTGTTTGCAGTCTAAAGAGCATGTTGTTATTGCATGTTTAAAACATGTATTTAATGTCGCCATCACTAAATTTTTAATAATAATAGTTCCATTCTGACATTTTCGGTAACACCGCTATTCAGTTACTTTTCGTATTTGGCGTCGTAAAGTTTGGCAACAATCGAGAAATTTACCAAACCTCCAAGCCAGTGAAATCTTGCTTATTTGAGAGTCATTGTTAGACTGTAATCACTCCAAAGAGATGGTGCGAAAGATCATATTTCTTGCCTTTTAATGTTCACATTAAAATCATGGTAGAATGGTTGTGGCTGAGCTACATGACACAATCGGTTCCCTATATTAATAAATTTAGATTTGGCAAGCAATTTTACATTGAAATTACGGTTAAATTGGTGAATTATATTAAATTTCAAGGGCAAAATTGCTGTAGTCGTTTAGAGTTTTCGAAAATCTTGGCACTACAGTTGTACCAAAAGTTCCATTGAAACATAAAAATTTCGCTAAAAATAAAATCAGTTGACTTCCTTTACATTTATTTGCACGGGCATCGCCGTGCGGGTACTGCTAGTCTATATATATACACTGTAAAAAATTTCGGAAACGTTTCTGAAAATAAGATAAACGTTTCTGAATATAACGGAAACATCCGTCTGAAACCAGCTCTCCGAAATAGTCGGAAACGTTTCCGAGTATACAAAATACCTAAGAGGAACTTGCGTAGCTCGATGCGCAACGAGCAAAATTGAGGTTCGGGAGAAGACTGAAACCGGAAACGGCGCCATATTAATGTGTTCGCATTTCAGCTTGTGTATATTTAATCTTGCTCGGTATAAAATCCGATATGATGGGAACTGTTAATCCGTGAGGAATTTAATACAAGCAAGGAATGTACGAATGGTATTTGCTTCGTTTTGGTGACATATAAAATTAATACGAAAACTAAATCTTCAATGCGTACTTCAACAGGATTATCAGAGTGTGTAACTTGTATAGATTATTACGATACAACGCGAAGAGGTTTGGATTATTTTTTTTGTTCCAGAAGCCGGTAAGTACTATTCATTGCTTAGAATAAGATTTATTTTCTTTCAAAGTGTATAAAGTTTTTGCTGTGCCTCATTTTTTTTTTCCTCGGGACTTGTATTGACATAATCAAAACTTGTTTTTATTCTGCGCTTTGAGAAATTTTTCTAGTTAAAATTAAGCGAATTAGTTAAAAATATTAATGAGAATATGATCAGGAGCTCTCCCAGGGTCATGGGAGGTCGCTGGGACCTCCAAAACATTTTCCTCATTCTGCAAATTCGGACTGTCGATTCTGAAAATTCATTGACAGTATTTCAATATTTTTTGTGATAAAATTTGTTTGTGAGTTGCTGCAATCTTTCATTCTTTTGCATGTTGAGCATAAGAAGAACCGATTAATAAAAATATATCTTATTCTGGTATTGACGTCACTACATCGTTCCTGCTCTTCGCGCTTGGGGGAATTCCCGTATGACGCAAGACTTCATTCAAATGAGTAATTTTTTGTTGCGCGGAAGAATAATTCGAGTGAGTGTTAGAATATTTTAATAGTGTGTCATTTTCTGTACTCTTAAAAACGCTCTGAACAAGAGTGGAACATTATTCGAGCAGCAATTACTTAAGGATTGTGTGCTGTTTATGAATGGACATTCATCGATGTGTTATGGAATATTTCATTTAAAAATGAAAAGTAAGAAATTTTTTTTATTTTTTAAGATTTTTTGCGTTTAGCTTAAGGTTTTTAGTTTTGGGACTTGGGGGAAGAGGGGGGGGGGGAATCGTTCCCCCTAGATTTTAAATTTACTGCTTTTTATTATGCATTTATGCTTGTAATTTGATGCTTTTTTCTGTAAAATACATAGAGCACATACCTTTTGCCCCCCCCCCCCCAAACTTTGAAATGGTGGTCTAGTTTATATTGTTTAATGAATAAAGGATATGAAAATAGCCTTTCAGACTGAAGTTGCACCTGTTACTATTCCAACGTGTCACTATTCCTGAATATTAATATTGATACATTCCTTGGCTATTATATACCTTTTGAATGTCAATAATATATAATTTCGAATTCACTGAAATATTTTTTAGCCATTACTTGTGGCACAAACGCTTATTGTACTACCTATGTACGTTCTAAAATGTTTACCACACAAAAAAGGAAGTGCGCACATTGTCAAAAATATCAATTCTAAATATATAGGGCAGCTGCGGTTCATGATATTTTTAAAAACATTTCTGAGATACTTCTGAGTGTTTCGGAATCTACTTTCTGTAATTTTATACAGCGTTTCTGCGTACTTCGGAATCTGCTTTCTGTAAATTCAAAAAACATTTCTTAGTATTTTGAAATCCTCTTTGTATAATTTTCAAAAACATTTGAGTGCATATTGTGCCGCTGCGGTTTATGAAAATTTCAAAAAGAGTTCTTGAGTATTCCAGAATTCTCTCTGAAATTTTCAACAACGTTTTCGAACATCTTGGAATCCTTTCTCTGTAACTTTTTTTAATACAAATCTCATGTCGCAGACTTCAATAAGTTTAATTAATTTTTTCACCGCTGTGAGATGAGCGATAATTCATTCCAAAAAGAAAACAAAAAATAAATCAATAAAATACTTTAATAATGGTGAGACAACACAACATTATTATTATTTTTTTTAATTCTCCAGTTTCTTATGTTATAACTCTATTTTTATGAACCTCAACTTTTCAAATAACAAAACAACTGGTGGATTAAAAAACATAATAAAATTCATAAATAAAAATTCTGTATTTTTACACAATTATAAAAGTATTTTATTGAATTATTTTTTATTTGCTTTTTAAAATAAAATATTACAAATCTCAGCGGTAAGAAAGAAAAAAACAGAATCATTATAATACAGATGATTATATAAAAAAAAAAAGAGTAACAGAAAAAAGGATTTCGAAACATTTGAAAACATTTCTGAAAATTTCAGAGGTTTTTGAAATACTGAGAAAGCTTTCTGAAATACTCAGATACCTTTCTGAATATTTCATGAACCGCAGCTGCATGAAATACTCAAAAACGTTTCTGAAAAGAACAGAAAGGGGCTTCCGACATACTCAGAAACGTTTCTGAAAATGACGGAAAGAGGTTTCCGACACACTCAGAAACGTTTCTGAAAATAACGGAAAGAGGATTCCGACATACTCAGAAACGTTTCTGAAAATAACAGAAAGAGGATTCCGACATACTCAAAAACGTTTCTGAAAATAACATGAACCGCAGCTGCCCGACATACTCAGAAACGTTTCCGGATTTTTTTTACAGTGTACTTGTGCCGCAGGTGTGTTTACAACTGCCCCTCTACTGGGGCAGATGTGAACAAAATTTAACAATTTTAGACTTATTTTTTGGCTGGAATTCACTGTTGAAAAAGGGATGTAACTACATGAAAATATTTGCAAATGTTTGATTTATCATGTATAGCACTTGTTTTTTTTATATCTCAAATTAATAATGAAAAATATACAAAAATGTCATTTTTGTTCACATGTGTCCCCCTCTCCCCTATTTAAAAGTAAGTTTTGGAGAACAACTGAAGAAAAAAAATCACCCCAAATTTAGCATGAATGACTATGAAATTCTAAATGTTTTTATTTTGTTCTAAAGACAAAGGTGTAAAAGATTTTAAGAAAAATTTGCATTTATTTCTCATCAATTAAATTATTCAAATTCGAAATTATAGAATTTAATTGTAGTTATAGCCTATCAAACTTTTCACTTGAAAATAGTTTTAGCAACGATAAACACGAAAAACAAAAAGGAAAGATTTCGGTATGTAATTAACATACGGAAAGATTCAAGTAAAGAATTTCAAAAGGCATAAAATATTTTCACTTTTACAACAAGAAAAAAAAAGATAACTAAAATAAAAGAAAGAAAGATTAATAACAAAAGAAAGATAACAAAATTTAAGATTGTTATATTTCCCAGCAATTAAAATATCCAACTATAAACGGCGAAATCTTTGTAATGAGCGCATTTAAAACAACCAGCTTAAGGTAACATAAACAACACAAGAGTTTTTGTCAAACCAAACAGCTAGCAAATTAGTTTTTGGTTCACACCTTCAAGAAATATTAAAACGTCTAAAGACTTAGTATTTCATACTTTTTTTTCCTCTATTAATATTCAGCGTTGCAAAAACTCAAAATTGCACTCTTGTATTATCTTTCTTGTTTATCCCATCTTATTATAGTCCAAAAAAGCACTGCGTATCAGGCTAATGCATATCCTTTTCAATCCATTGAATAGATTATGCGACGGCTGAAAGAAAACAAATGCGACGAAAGAAAGGTGATTGCTCTAGGAAAAAACTCTACACGACAGAAAAAAAAAGGCGCAGGAAAAGATGATATAGACCCCCCAAGGGAAGAAACCCACGTATCCAAGAAATGCACATCAACGCTGGACATCCCCACAATGGCCAAGATACAGAAGCGGCGCCAAGTCTTTTAAAAAATATGCAAATAAAAAGTGATCGTTTCTTTATTTAAAAAAAAAAGCATTATCATTATCTCTCCACGTATTGTAATATCTCTGTGGAAAGTGGAGGATGGGACCGTGGATGGTACATGGTTTCGGGCCCATCTGTTACTGGACTGCATTGTTATGCAATGCGTTGACGGATGGATCGGGGGCTTGAAAGGAAGGCTGGATCCTCTCTGCTGACATAGAGTCATTCTTGTAGCTGCACTGATTTTCTATCAAGTTTTGTTATAATTCAGTTTGAGTTCATTATGCTGGTGTAACTTGGTTTAAAATAAACTGACACTCTTCACATGCTCAGGGTGTTTGAATTTAAAAGCCGTTGACAGTAAAGCTGAAAAAAAGACTGGTGTTTTTTATTACAATATATTTTAGTTTAGTCTTTTTTTATGTATTAATGAACGGACTGAATATATCCCAATTATTTTATTCTATTTTATAGAAAATAATATTTTGAATTTTTTACTTAAATTTTATAAATACCTTTTTCTACTCATCATCATATTGTAAGTATTCACTGTAAGACGCAGGTTTTATTTCAAATTGAGCAATAAATAGAAACGATCACGATGAAAAGTTACTTTGTGTAGCAACTAAATGACATAAAAACAAACGCATGAAAAATGATAAATTTTTCTTTCACATGCTTTTGCTTTAAAAAGAAATTTAAATGGCCGACTGTAACTATACATCAGTACAACAAAGCAGCTCATTTTAGCTTGCCAATGATCAAAACATTTTAACAAGTAAGTACCATAATTCGATATTTACCCTTTTTTTTATTGTTAAGAGGCACACAGGTTACTTTGATACAAAAAAAAGCACTTTCGAAAATTTTTTTTTTTTTTTGACAACACAATTGATATTATTTTCCCTTATTATATGCACTAGATAATAGAGAAATACTTTTAAAATTTCTATGAACTTTTCTTTAATATTTATGATGAAATTCGCCATTGACAGTGACTCTCAACGGACGTCTCAAAAAAAAAAAGGAGAGAGATTTATTTTATTGCGTTGCCGCAACAACCCAAGACTGAATTAGTTGAAATCGAAAACCAAAACGCTTTTATTAGTTAATAAGTTTTTACAGGAAAAAACGTCGAGGTTTTGTTGTTAATATTATTATTAAATGTTTCTTCAATCTGTGTAGTGAATACACAGTGTTTGTCAAAATTATTGATTTTTTCACAAAAAATTAGATAAATAAACTTGGATCATTTAAAATAAGCGAAAATTGAAGAACTAAATTCGACATTGTTACCTGCCAACAGGCCAGTCATTTAGGGGGGCAGGGGGGTCAATTGCCCCCCCCCCCCCCCGACTTTGAGAAATCAATGTATTTGCAAAAAAGTGGGCGTGGTTTTTGCTGTTTTCTGATGAAATTACGTTGTGTTTGCACCCTTTGCCCCCCCTGGAAAAAGCTGAAATGACGTCCCCGCCTGCCAAAAATTGTTAACTAATGCAATCATTTCTGTTTTTTTTTTTTTTCAATGATCCAGTGATGAGTTATAAAAAGAACCGTAATGAAACTCTCTCATTTTTTTTCTTTCTTTTGACACATACGCAGATAATCTTTGTCAACGGCTCATTTCTGCATAAAAAGTCAAAGAAAGTTTTACAGAATATTTCTCAAATACTACTTAATTATGTTGCAACAATACAAAAAAAAAAAAACTATATAAACTGTTCCGTATACTTGAAGTTAAAAATCAACGTAAATAAAGCACAAATTAGGTAGAAAGTACAGCATGGAATATTTCTCATTTAAACTGTTGATTATTTTTTATAAAATTTGATTTGAAACAATTGATAATTTTCATGTCAACTGTTTCGTATTTTTATTTCATTCTGCTTTTCTTTTGCACCGAATTAACTCCCCCCCCCCCCTCCTTTAAATATGTTTTTGTACATATATCTTTGGTTAAATTCTAAATTTTGCGTAACTTAATTTCCTTCTTTTTGTGCATACAGTTTCAGTAAGTTTGTGCACACAATAAGCATACTTTATTTCAGAAAAGTGTACGGACTTTTCTTTTTAATGTTTTAACGTTGGTATTTGATGTTATTGGTGCAATTAATTATTGATGTCTGAACCAAAAAAAGTGCTGAAATGTACATTCATATTGATACAATGGAGCACGTATTTAAGGAAAATAGTAATAATGCCTTCTTTATAGTTATTTCCTCTTTCTTTTAAGCATCAAAACCGATTCGAGTTGCATCTAATATTTATTACTTAAAGAATATTTCAAAAATAAAAAAATAACCCCCCCCCCGCATTGATATTTAGCTGAGCATATCTTTCATTTCAATATGAATTCAACGCTAAGCGAAACGTAAAGTTGCGCATATCTCAAGCGATTTCTCTTAAAACCACCGCTAAAATAAAAAGACTCATAAAAACATAAACTGAAGAAAATACAAACACAAAATCCTTGGGGAGAGAAAAATCGAAACCGCTTGCCTCCCATCCGTAGAAAAATTTTATCGTTCCTATAACTTTAAACCAAAACCTTATGGTGCATTCAAAATGCAACTTTATAAATATATATAAATATTTTTTTAATATATGATTTCCTCTCTGAAAAAAAAAAATACAAGAAAAAATTATATTGTTGCCATCTCTTCGCTTTATACTTACTCTCAGAGGCTCGTGAAAAGGAATGGAAGAAGAAAAAAATGTATAAATATAAATAAAAAAGAATCAATAGCAAATAAAAATAAAGGATCTGGCAGCATAAGCCTATTCAGCCGAAAGAAATAAAAAAAGAGGATTGAATGCCAGCCAATAAAAAAGGATTACGAAAAGAATATTTCTGAAAAGTTGCAGCGGCTAAATGTAGATAGAGGTAGCGTAATATATATTTTATTATTTCTGCTTATTTTATATCACAATATTTTTTCTTTGGACTTAATCTTTGGAATATCAATGTGCTTTTCGTTCTTTTTCTTAAGGCGGAATTATTATCCCTATTTTCTGTTTTTCTTGCGAGCTTTTAAAGTGTTTTTATGGCGCTAGAATTTAGAACAGTTCCTTCAAGGTTTGAAGTCCGAGATGTAAAAGGGACAGTGAGACCTTTAATAATTCTCAAATATTACATAAAAAGTGACAAAATATTTTATTAAAGCAAATGTTGGAAAATTTATTGTTATTATACTTTGATGAGAAAAGTTTATTCAACGATTTTTATAATGGATTTTGTGATCAAATCGCAAAAAATAACTAGTAAGGAAAAACTTGCAAAATAATAACGAATAGAATTCTTTTAATGGGTTTTCAATTCCAAATGTTTTTTTTTTTTTTTTAATGTTCCAATTTTAATTTCTACGAAGTTTTTTTTTTTTTTTTTTTTTTTTTTTTTTTTTTTGCCATTTTTCTCTCCAAGAACGATAACTATTCTCCCAAATTTTAAATTTTATTATATTTGGAAGAAAATCTTAAAGGTGCAATTGGAGAGATATTTTACTAAAAATACATTTAAAAGAAACCGTTCATTAAATGTAAATTGTACAATGGTAACAATGAATAAAAAAATTGTAAGACATTTAGTCATAGCAGCTAAAAAGAAAAACGTGGGGTGAATATGTGTCTGCTAATTCTAGAAGAATTAGAAATGTATAGTAAAAGTAAATTCTAACTCATTTCCTCTAACAGATTAATTGATATTGTATCATTAAAATATAATGTCATGGTTGAAAATATAATTGCATTGTTTAAAATTTGGCACTTGTCCAATGAATTAGAGGAAGAAATGTGCAATCTCTCTCTATATATATTTGTTTTTATCTTTAGATACCATCACATGTACAGCACATCCTACTGTCTGTTTGCGTTTTGGGCGCCTGGCAAGGTCAGACGCTTCCATCTGAAAAAGGGGAGTTAGGTTTTGGATGCGCACTACCCGATGCCTTCAGCTTTAGTTTGCGGACTACTTCCTCGTTGCTTTTCCTCCCCATTTCGAGAAAGTCCAAAGAGACTTGGCGCGTGCGCAGATGAGGCGGAGGTCGCACGAAAAACTTTTAGACAGTATACAAATTTTTACAGCAACAACATTAATAATTCTAATTCTTTTGGCAACTAATAGTTTCTAATCAGATTCTCCAACCTATGACCCACGGACCATATCCGTCTCGAGAACAGCTTACAAATTTAGAAAAGCATTTTTTTTTTTTTTTTGACAATGTATTTCCTTTCAGATATTTAAAAGGAAAACTAAGATCAGAAAAACTCCAAAAAACATCACTAAGTGCTTATTAAAAAAAAAAAAAGTGGGGGGAGGGAGGGCTAGCCCTAACTAGCTCATCTAAACTGAAACATTGCTGGATTGTTCGCCTGCCTCACGTACAACATTTTACGATGCGACTCTTGTGCAAAATAAGTTGGGGGCGTCCCCCGATTTATAGTACGCCCTGTACTATTATTATTATTATTACTATTATTGTTATCATGATTTATTTTCATAATTTTTTTTTTCTTGGCTAGTTTGTAAAGTTGCTCCTTGGTTTACAGTCGCAAATAAAAATTGCTTTGAAACACTTGATAAAAGCTGGTTACATTTTCCATTACTTTTTCTCCGTCTTCATCGTTTTCATTATTGTAATATTAAATCCAATACCGAAGGAATTCGTGGAATGATCAGTGATACATGCGTCATCGGGCTTCTGAAAGATATTGTAGCAGGGTTTTCTTTTGAGTTTCCAAAAGACGATAAAACAAAATAAAATATTACCAGAGAAACTTTAGTGAGATATAAAACAAATTTTGCTTGGATAAAGAAATTTAAAGCAAAGTTTGTGAGTGTCTTATAAAGAAAAAATGATTTTATTTATTGGCAGAGAAAGGTGTTAAGCAGATTTTCTGGAAAAAGGTAATGTAAAATCCGGAATATTTTTACACTTTCAGCATACACTTTTAAAAATGAATGTTGTTTTTAAAGTATAATCCAGCTAGTTTTATAGTAATAAACTGTAAAAATTGCTAATTTTATAGTAATAAACTGTAAAAATTGCTAATTTTATAGTAATAAACTGCAAAATTGCTAGTTTAACATTTTATTATCGTGCATTTTACAGTTTCAAACTGGAACCTCTGCTGCCAGTATTATACTGTTGTTTTTACAGTATAATACAGCTAAATTATACGGCAATAAATTACAAAATTTCTAACTTTACAGTAAGAAACTTAAATTGCTAGTTTTACAGTTTATTACTGTGCATTTTACAGTTTTAAATTGGAAACTGGGCTGCCTGTATTATACTGTAAAAACAACGATTCATTTTTATTAGTGTAGAAGACGTATCAGCCGCAAATGACACGGGAAGCAGGATAACGTATGAAACGGTAATGTAAAATCAGTGTTCCAGTGTATATATACATAAAATAATTATAATTGCTTCACTTTATTTTTGGGCTCTTATGTTAAGACTTTATGAGTAATTACTGCTTACATTGCTAATTCAAGCATTAATGGATTAAAACCAAATAAGTCTTCGAATAATTTTCCAGTGACTGCAAAATCTTACCTTATTTACAATCGATGAACAGAATTACCCAACAAAAAGTTTCAAATCCAGGTAATTTGACGATAATTAAGCTGAAGTTTTATTTAGTGGTTCAACCTGCAGCAAGGAGCAAAGCTCTTGCTAAAGAAAAAAAAAAGGAAAAGTTTTCTTGGGAAGAAACAATTTTTTTCAACTATTGTTTTTAGCTAGTGAAACGATTAAAGAGCAATTAACAAACTTTCTTTTTTTAATATTTAAGAGTATTTAAGGGAAAAACCTCTTTAGCTGGGAAGGCATTAAATATGGGTCCACTTTATTAGCTCATCGATTTCCGTTAAAGCATAAGTTTTTGAAATATTTTTTAAAGGTGAATTTTTTGGTCAAAAGTGGCCTTAAAAGTTTAAAATTAAAGACTTTTTCTGTCACGATATTGTTTTTTTTTATCCTTAAAAGTTTAATTTAGAATAAATTACGGAAATGTTTTTCTCTTGCAGATTAAAACCATATTACTTAAAATTTTCTATGCGATGAACATTTTTTCAAAACATAAATATTGTTTTCCCTTCCAACGAAGCATTTCTGGGAGCTATGTAAATAAATTCTTATGGAGTATCTTTAATTAGAAGAACTTAAAATTTATTTAGGCTATTGTTTGACTTTTGTGGAAATCTTCAAAATACAGCATCATGTATTATAACCAAAATATTTTCGTTGCTTTGTTGCACAAGATTACAGATTTCGGGCAGAACGTTTAATAATAGCAGAATCTTGCTATGAATCTGAAAGATGTGTTTCAGGATAACCGGATAACGCATTTATAGTGTTAAAAATTATATATGTGTGTGAGTCAAATAAAGTGCCTTATTAATAGTTTGGATTGCTTTATTGCAAGCTTTATTAATATTATTTCTGCCTAAATGAATCATAAATTCTTTTATCATCTTAGCAATAGCACTTTTGCTGTAACTGTATTTATTAGCTGATTTGTTTAACAATATTTAAATGATCAAAGTAACTTTTTTATTCATGCTTTCTTTATTGAAGAACTATAATTAGCAATTTTTAGCATAACTATGTTTAACTCTTTCTCTTGTATTTTTGAAATCTCTTTGAAATATATACTTTTAATACATTGTTTACAACATTTAATTTTCCTTTTCATTCATAAAGAAGCCTTAATTAATGTTTCATTTTCATCATCTTTATTGTTCAATTTAGTTGCTCAACAAGTTATTGTACTCAGTTGAGTTATTGATGTACCTTTTGTAAATGTAACAAATACAGTAGCCCCTCGTTATATCGCGCCTCGTTATATAGCTCATTCGGATAAATCGCTCTTTTCTTTTATCTCCCAAAAAATTTTATCCAGCCTCATTGAAAAAAATGAATTTAAAAGACGCAATGTACATTGCACAAGAAGCATGGACAGTAATAAAGTCATCGACTATTTCATAATGTTTGTCGGCCATCACAAATGAAGAGAAAGAAAAGCAATCTATATTGACAGATGATTCTCTAGATGGGTTAGTAGAACCAGCGAAGTTACTGGGTTTATCAGTTGCTAAAGATGAACTTCAACAATGGGTTCATATTGATGAGGATGAACCTACTTTCGAAACACTCTCCGATGCAGATATCATTGCAGAAGTGGCGAACGAAAAACTCAGGACTGATACTTGCAGTGAAGATGAAGATGAAGGGCCCTGCTCCACATTGACGTAAAGCAGAAAAATAAAGCAGAAGCGTAAAATGGATTACATAGTGCTCCTATGGAAAGTACCCGGATTTTCGGTTTCTGCCTTCAGTCTCGGTCGCGTTTTACGCTGATGTGGAGCAGGGCCCGAAGTGCTCTCATATGCATCTGCCAGCATGAAAGAAGCTGTAGACATGCTCGAGAAAGAGTACACCGCATTCGAACAATCAAACTCTGATCACAGAACTGCAGTGCAGTTAATTCATTTACGCTCTTTAATTGCAAATGGGAGACAAGTGTTAAAGGATAAATCCCGGCAAACGACTTTTGGATTCTTATTTCACCAAAACAATAGGTTAATTTTATGTCTGTATACATATTTTTTAAGACCTGCACATTGTAACAACAAGTGCGGTAAGTTATATTTTTTTGTTACTTTTGACTGAAAAAAAAATCTGACGTTCGAGGGCAGTTCCATCGTTACAGACGTAACAATCGCAGACTTTGAACACAAATAATTCTGGTTTGGGCTGATGAAAGTCTTCAATTTTTTTTCCTGTAGTGTAACTGGATGATGTTTATGCTACATTAAATTTGCGTGCAGATTGCTTAATTACAAAAAAATACAGAAATTAAAAACTGCCTGTTACAGACGTAATTCACAAAACAGCAAAAACTCGACTATGTCATACAACATACAATATTCCTCTGAATTATACGGAAATTTTGAACTTTTTTTTTTAAATACGTGTTCTAGAGACTTCAAGCTTTTTAAAACCATACAGATTGTGTGGATTTTGACTGCCGAATTTGTGAAAAAAAATTCATAAACTTGTTACGGACGAAACAAAGTGGTGTTACAGACGTTACATCTCTGATTTGAAAGTAGAAAACAGTATTTTAAAGCAGGAATAAACAAAGATTTTTGTGCTAAAACAATACAGTAGCATTAATTAACACATTATTTGAATATTTTAAGTTATACTGTAACAGTTTTAGAAAATTTGGATAAGTCTGGAGGAGTTGAGAGTATATGCCGATATGTCAATATGTAACAATAAATTAATGCATCTTAAGACAATTATTTCCAAGAAAGATTGACACAAGAAAAGTTTAGAAGGGCCTTCACACAAATTTATTTATTTGTATTCTTAAAATTAATGCATAATGGGGCTGCTACATAAAAAAATCGGGAAAAGTAAATTCCTCCCTGGAATCAGTGTCTTAGGAGAACTTAAAAATTTGAAAATGTTGGATGATAGAGCAGAATACTAGTACCAAACTAAAATTTAACCTTCTTGGTGACAGTTGGTCAATTTTGATATTTTTTTTTTTTTTTTTTGAATGAAAAAATGTGTCCTTTTTCGTCCGACGTTCTCGAAATTCGAACGGCATTTTCGTATTTCTGTTCGAAAACAATTCATTTCGCGGGCTTTTGGCAAATTCGCGATGTTGGCTCACCGTTCTTCCAATTTTGGCGTCAGCTTTAAAACATTTTCCTGGGACATATAAATAATTTTAACTTTTTCTGCAATGGAGTTTGCACACTGAAAAAAGGAAAGAGCGTCGTTGACAAATACTGTTCTAGATCTTACTCTCTGCCAAACCTGGTGCTTGACCATACCCCCAACTCCATCCACAGCTCCCTTTCCATATGACGTAGCAAAAAAATGCCAGTTGAGGTATAAATTATAATCAGTTATACCATATGTGTATTTTATTAATCTTGAGAAATAAATTTCAATTACATGCCGACATAATTAAAAATTTCAAAATCAGAAGACCAGAAACTTTAGTACTCGTACCATATTATGCTATATACATGTATTGCTCATCCTGTGCTTTTTACCTATTTAATTGGAAATTTACTTTTGCTACGGACGTAACATAGAGCCATTTGTTATGTCCGAAATGTTACGTCTGTAACAGCATTAATTTAAAAACTAAATCAGTTGCAATATTTTTCACTATAGTGGGTAATTACTCTAAGAATTTGCCAAAAGGACCATTAAGGGTTTTTTTTTTTTTAATTTTGATTTTTTAGGACGTAATGACAACTTTTGCTTCTTTTTTGTTACAGACGTAACATCAAACTTCTTTTTTTCAAACTTCAATTACACCATTTAGATCAATTCAAAAGAAATTAATGAATGCATATTATTATAGTACCGTCTTAGTAGTTAAAATTGTGCTACAAGTAGTTTTTTTTGTTTGTATTTTTCGATGAGAAATATGCATTTGAAAATGTCTTCCTTTTTCTGATTTTTACAAGTTCGTGAATATCCGTACTTCCAACTAAGAAAACAAGTAATATTCTAACTCTCACCAAAAAACCAATGCAGGATTCTTAAAATATACATCTTAAGCTTTAAAATGATGTATAACATAGCAACATAACTTCAATATGAATTTTTGACCAATTGGTTTCACTTTTCATGGAATGGCCCTCGAATATATGAATTTTTATGTATGTGCACGTATAATTTACTTGCATGCCGGATAGAAAACTATGTTTAATGACTTCGGTTATATCGCGCTTTCGGATATATCGCGCTTTTTCCTTGTCCCCCGAAAAGCGCGATATAACGAGGGGTTACTGTAATTTCAACATATTTTTTAATACTTCTATTGTACTTTCGATTCAGTTATTCACGTAATGAAAATATTTGAATTGCTGTAAATAAACGTTTAATGAAATCACATCTTCCGAAATCTGAAAACGTTTTAAATATCTTTAAAAGCAGATTTCTTGATATTTCTCATTTAAATGTATTTTCGTTAGGTATTTCAACTTATAAGAAAAAATTTTCTCCTTAAAAAAAGAGTATGATTCTGTTTTCACATTCGGCTTAGTTTTTAATAAGTCATCTCAACCATGGACTCTCAACCGCTGGCATAGCGGACTGTCCCCAGTCCGCAAAAAAATGTAACCAGTCCTTAGAGACCACTAACCTGTCTTTTTTGTTTTTTTAATCATCCCAATAAGTAAATCGATAATAATAATTAATAACAAGAAGTAAAATCTAAATTTAAAAAATAAATAACACATTTTACCTTATTGCTTACGCTAACTATGTGATTAATTTTCACAATTCGATGTAACTTCTCCAAAAGATTCATTCACATCTGTCTGATAGTTATAATTATAACTTATCTTCATTCATAATTTTTGTTGTGAGTAAATTCTTATGAATAATCTCATAATTAGCTTTTATGATTAGTTCTTATAAATCAATAGTTTCCTTTGTTTTAAAGAAAAAAAGAAAGTCGCGAATTTTTACCGATTTGAGGGTGAAAAAAGCTAGGAGAAACTGTGTGCTCTTAGCATACTTTTTTCGTGCAGCATCATTGATATTTTTTATTCATTTTTTTCATTAAGTATTTATAGTTTTAAATAATATTTTCCTAGTCTTTTCTTATTTCCATTTTTTAATGTATCGATGTTTGAATTCATGTCTTAGGAGCACTGTTAAGATTGATAGCTCAGTTTGAAAAGAAGAAGTTAAATATTTTCTTTATTTTTTTTCTTGAATATAAACTAAAGTAATTCAACTTTTGCAATTAGTATCAAATTTAAAGTGATCTACTGTGTACTGTACTTACCTTACGAAACATGAACGGCACTTTAACAGATCATTTATAAAAGAGAGAGAGATTACAACAAGTTAGATATTTTAAAAAAAAAACCCATCACATTATCATTGTTATACAACATTTATTATATTTTCAGAGACTGTTATATAATTCACACAAACGATAAAAGCTGAACTCGAGCGAAAAATAAAATCAGCAAGTCATACCAAACCATATGGAACATGTTGAAGAAGCACTTCATTCAGCATAAGGTAGACACCGATTATCCCTGTTACCGTATATACTCGGGTACAAGTGTACTCTTATAACATCTAACTTTTTAAAATGAATGTTGAAAAACAATTATTCAAAAATTTGTCCAACCATGATTCAGAAGCAATGTGGATTTTCAATGAATTGAGCCTAAAGAATAACTCAGATTCTAAATAATAATATGCATTTAAATAAGTTTCAGAGGGAAAAAAAATGTTCAAAGATAAGAACAAATAAATATTTAAGAGATGATAAATAAAATGAAATTTTTGGAATTCGTGAACAACAAAAATGAATATTTTGAAGACCCTAAACATCGGCCATTTGATAATTAAGGGGTTTTTTCTTTTTCACTCAACCACGTATAGTTCGACCCCCTCCCCCTTTTCAACTTTCAATGTTTTGTTAAAAATTCTTCGACGTATCAACGAGTAACACATACGCTTGAGTACGTACAGAATATGACTACTCCAAAATTAATCTCCTGCACAACTTGGATTTCCATTTCCATTACCAAAGACGATTCCATTGTTCTCCAGTTAATCTTCCTCATTAAAATCTTATTTCCCATCTTCAAAAGTTACATAATCATCTATCAGAAGGTGCCCTGAGCGGCTATTGTTGCATTCTTTTGCAGGGTGCCGCGCCATCATTTCAGGCATCCACGTGACACCTACACGCACCCCGTGGTCCCATTTCCTAATGTATCCATCCTTCTCTTTGCTATGGTCGCCGATTAAACCCGCGCGGCCGGAATGGACAGAACAAAAGAGCGCAATCTCCCCTCGGCGAAGAACAGAACGAAGGAACGTTTCCATTCATCAGGGTCCCGCCTTGTCACTTGCAGCTGCCCCCTAGCGCCTTTCCTTCCATTCGCCTCGACGTTCGCCGGACCCTGCGGACCCCCCTGGCAATTGATGATCTTTTATTGGTTTGTAGGTGACGGCAGATTTTCGGACGGGGCCGAACTTTTCTCGAGGGGGGTCAGTCTCTCCTGAAGCCTCCACTAATTACGAGGAACAACAGACTTCGGGGGAGGACAAAAGCTAAACGCCTGGAATCACTGCCTCCTTATATGAGAAAGAGAGAGGGTATTCGTTGCAGGGGGGGGAGGGACTGACACCACGTGCTATTGACGGGTTGGGGGGAGGGGTAAGAGGGAAATAGCTGGTGCGTATGATTCCGATGGCTTGGCGGAAAACTGTAGCAAAACGTGATGAACAACTGCTTTTAGTGAGGGTCTCACACGGACATTATGGTTCGCTATATATCCCTTTCGTAGTGTTGTTACATGAATTTTCCGTCGGCTGTCACTGTCAGCGAGCGTGGACCCTTGAGCTAGACTCCCCCCCCCCTCCCCGTAGAGTCTATCTCTTCTATGATTGGTGGATAAGAGAAGAGAGAACTGTCAGAATACCCCCTTGCCTCATATCGTTGCTTGTTTATTATTGCCCAATGCGCGTTAATGATGAATGTTATAGTTTCATTTCATCGGTCTTTTCCGATATGAGGGGGGAGGGTGGAACGAGGGCTTCATAAACGGAATAAGTCCCTTTCTGAGGGTGGTTCTGAGATGGACGCGGGCTCCGCTTGCCTCCCCCCAAACTCTTCTGTATTTCAATTAGTGTCGAAATTGATTATTCCGAGGGGAGAGCGTATTGTCGTCGGTGGATCTCTTTCCGCTTGACAGCTGTTTTAAATTCGACCTGTCCGTGGATTCATATTGTCCAGAGGCAGTATGAATTAGCAATTTGGAAGTTGAAATGTGAATTTGGATTGGGAAACTTTCCGCGATGTATATTTAATAATGATGAAACGGAACTGATAATTATACCCAGCTGATGGACATTATTAAAATGCTGAAGAATTAAAGTCTATTTCACGTCGATAGTTCACAGCTCTTTTAAAGTACTTATTTATTGATATTAGTTTCATTAATACAAATATGTAAATCCGTTTCAAATGTATTTAGGTTATATTTAAAGAAATACATATTAATGGTGACAATTTATCACAAAATCAAGTAGTATGTTACCGCTTATGTATCAAAAATAAGTTTAAAATTGTAAAGACAAGTTATAACAAAATTGCAAAATATTAATATTATGTTACATAAAAAAATTAAAACAATGAGGAAGTTTTAATGGGAACATGGTCTTGATCTTTTAAAGAGGTTTTACGTTTATATGTATACAAATATATTTTGCGGGCGTACTTTTCTCTCCAACTCACGAAAAGAAGTTTTAGGATGGGTTGGTAGGGTATGCATTGGTGCGGAAGAGAAGGTTAGGTCCTTTCACCTAGATTGCATCCGTAGTTTGGGTGAAATACTGGCACCCTCAACAAACGAGTACCGCTGGTGAAAAATGGAAGAGAATAATGTCATCCTCACTGTTCACTAGTGCAGATCCTTCTCCCTCCCCCTGTGCTGTGTGCGTTTTTTTTTATAATTGTGTGTGGTTTTGTTTATAATTTTTCTTATTCACGAAGACTTTGTTCATTTTTCACATTGAATTCCGATTTGGAAAACGATTTAAACTTGTAATTTAAAGCATTTTCTCACAGTTCAGACTTTCCAACATAGTTTAAAAGTCAAAAATATACAGGTGTATTACAATCACGGAATAATCAAATCGTTTCATAAACTTAAAACTTTTAATACAGAGTAACATATTAATACTTGATATTTTATTTAAAGTAAATTTTTGACGATCTATTCATTCTAACATGTGCAGCAGTGCAGATAAAAAAACTAATTACGCTAAGTCAGAAAAAAATATTAAGAGTAGATACCATATTCGTTTCATGAAATAACAAGTCTGAAAAAGATGAATTCGCCATGAAATGAGTCATTACAGTCAAGTGTAGATAATAATTATGAGAAAGAGAAAGATTTCTTTTTTCATAGTTCTAATAGAGTAGGAAACAACTTACATTTTAACAGTAATATTACAAGATAACAAGCTTTCTTATGGTAACAATTTTTTTTTTTCAATTTCCAACTAGAAGCGGGCAAAGCCAGAAGCTTTTTAGCACCCCTTCGTAGATGACAAATGTCAACTTGAATGTCATAAGTGAAGACAGCCCCACAAATTTCGATCAAAAGCTTTCATTGTTTTTCACCCGCTTCCAACATTTTCCACAATTTTCTCTTTATTCTCCATTCCATCCAATTCGCATCGCGTTAAACATGAATATGTAAAATGGGGAAATCTCACCCTCTGACGTATTAGAGCGCCTTCGCAGATAAAACGCACGCTGGGACTTCCCATAATATTTGAAATTTAGATGGAGCAGTCTGGCATTGATTTGCCCACACACGTGGAGATACGGTGCAGTGCAAGACGGAGCTAAGTCAACTGTATTGTAAGCAAATTCAGAAGATGTTTCACTAGATAAATAGCGGAATATTTCACCAAATAATTAGCTGATGTCAACGTCATCGTTATTACTTACTTCTTTGTGCAAAGTAAAGGAAATGCAGACGAAATGCGTAAAAAAAAGGAATTCCAAGAGACCTTTTTAAAATGAATTCGTCTTGACCGTAGCTCCTCTTTTCTGAACAGCAATAAATAAATAGAAAATAATAATTTCAATTTTGACATCTTGAACTCAAATTATGCATTTCGCATTGACGAACAGCGATAGGTGCGTGTGTGTGCTCCTTTCCCACTACATTGCATAAAAAAATAAAAAATAAACTTATTTCTACAGTATAATATTGGTAGCAGAGGTTCCAGTTTTAAACTGTAAAAGCATAGTAATAAACTCTAAAACTAGATATTTTACAGTTTATCACTGTAAAACAAAGCAGTTTCAGTTTATTACTGTAAAATTAGCAATATTACTACAAAACTAGGTGTATTACGCATCAAAAACAACAGTATAATACTGGCAGCAGAGTTTCGAATTTAAAACTGTAAAATGCACAGTAATGAGCTATGAAACTAGCAATTTTACAGTTTATTACCGTAAACCAGCAATTTTACAGTATACTACTGTAAAATTAGCAATTTTAGTTCATTACAGTAAAATTAGCTGTATTATACTGTAAAAACAACATCTATTTTTTACAGTGTATGTCCTGCGTGGCACTGCAATGGGATTGTTGCAGACTCCGTTTAGCTGAGCCACCATATGCTGCATGGGTCCCTTTCATGGGCCGGTTTCCCAGGTTGATGGAGCACCGGGTGGTAAAGGAAACGTTGGAAGAGTGCCAATCCGAAAGAGGGACTACACGACGTTTAAGGTCCAAAAAGAATAGTCGGGATCGGAAATTAGTTTATCTTAAGCGTGTTAGGAGCAATGAAGTGCGACTGTATTGTCATCACAAAATAAGTTTCATGCAAATTTCGGCCTCAATGTCCATTTTTCTCTTGCCGAATGAATGTTGAGTAGTAGAATTACTTCTAAGACATGTTCTTTTATCATACAAGAGTACGTGCCCTCATTCAATTGAATTATTGAAAAAAACATCCATTAGACGCACGAGGTGCCCACATTATTATTTTTTTTAAATACAAGGCACCCCTTTAACAGCACTTGATTTCTTGGGGGTTGTGGATATTACAATCTAATGGCAAATTTTAGTGCAAAACATTTTAACAAGAAAATGACTTTTTAAAGAAATCTAACGAAAGTTAAAGTTGACTTAACCTTCAACGGTGATTCATACCACTCCGGCATTCAGCTTAGTTTCAAAATGAGTTTTAAAACCATAATCAATAATTGATGATAATTAATATTCTAAGTTCAGTAAACTGTAGTTAGCCATGGTTGAGCAATATTTTAGAAATTCGTACATAGTACTTTGATTAAATGATAGTCAACCGTAATTGAGCAACAGCTTTGAAAATAAAGAAATTAATGATACTTGATCTATTTAATGTATGATCTGTAGCAAGAATGCTTCATAATTTTAGAACTAAGTAAAATAATTTAAAATATAACTTCTCTGTGAATATGTATTTATGTTCAACATTTGAAAGACATTATAATTGAAGACAATACATTTTTTGACTTATTTTCCTGTTCCTCCTAAAGCCCCCTGCCGCAAGGAACTTTGCGATTGCACCATCTTTTTACATTCTATCACCTTCAACGAATCGGAGGAACAAACGATTCAAAAAGAAAAGACGAAAGAGAGAGAATAAATAGATGGTGTTAAGGTAGGGAGCGAACTCCCAACACATCAACAACAACAACAGAAAGAGAACGAAAGAAAGAGAGCGAAAAATTGTTTTCCATAGCAAATCGATAAATATGATGATTGGGTAAAATGGGTGAAGGGAAAATTTATCTGGCTATATAAATAAAGGGTTAGAGGTGATGCGAAGAGGGTGTGTGGAATATATGGAATAAGAAGAGGGGGGGGATTCCTTTTCTTTCAGGTGATCTTAGGGGTTGGGAGAGGGATTTTAAATAGAAGGTGGCTGTCAGATTTTGATTGCAAGAGCAGAACCCGGAATGAATTCATCTTTATTTATTTTTTCCCCTTTAAAGTGGGAGGAAAGGGTGTAACAGCTGAGCATAATCTGAGGTGTTGGAAATAAACTGCATGCTGAGTGGTGGGGTGCAGAGGCCGGAGGATTAATAATGGCTTGACAAATCCTGTCATTTGAATGTTTGATCTGATGGAAAGGTGCAAATTCACCCGCACGAGATAAAGAGATTTGAAAGGAGAGATTTGAATTGGATTGCAATGCAGGCTGAACCTCTTCTGGGAAAATGTCATTAAACTACGTATTAGTTTTAACCAAAGCTAGAGGACAATGAATTCACAAAAAGTAACAATAATAATTTTACTTTGAATGTTTTAATAAATACAAAACATAATAGTAGTCAGTAAAGAAATGCAAAGCTTTTCTAAGGACAAAATTTTAAATACATGAATTTATTTTTGACATGAGGTAGTACTTTCAGGCTTAAAATTAACGATGAAAGAAGTATTTTAAATGCTTTGCGAAATAAGAGCTATCTTGATAAATATGGAAACCGAGCAAATATATTACGCGACTTATGACAATAGATGAAACATTGTGATAGCTTGTTGCTGTAGAAAAGTATCTTATGGTTTTACAACATGAAAGCCGTGAGAGTTCTCTCGCGGCTTTCATTCTTTGTGCTGAGATTTTTGCACTGATGAAGAGGCTCCGTTGTAGCTTTAAAAAATATATATGCAGCATTTTGTTCATAATTTGTGCTTTATTTAAGTTGTTGTTTTTTCCTTCAATCAATGGGTACACTTTATTTACTGTTTTTTTTAATGTACAGTGCGGCTCTGATCACATGAAGTTTGATATTAAAAAAATTTACATCTTTTTGAGGAGTTTACTGAGAAAGAAAGGGTTACTAGCGGTTAGTTGAGTTCAGTTACATTCGTCGTAGTTTTAGGAAATCCCAAATAAAATCCCGGATAAAACGCTTCACTTTTCTGTGAACTCTTCAAAGAGAAGTAAACGACTGTCAAGTTTAAGTTTTATCTTATCGAAGGCACACTCACACACTATAATATTTAGAGTCACTAAAAATTACACTAAAAAAGAACAAAAATGCAACTCAAAAGAGAACAACTGCAATGTGAAGTGAATAAGAAGAATAATTTTTATACCTCTCTGGTTTCGTAGCGGTAAAGCTTTGGCCTTTTACGCCTTTTTTACCTGCGGCCCAAGTGGACATCGGTGGGTTTTCGACCAGCAGAAAATCGTCAGTACTCTTGTCACACGATTATGCGGACATGTAAAAGACAGCTTGAGAATTCGTTCGACTTTGAGTACTATCGCAAAATCAAAACCCTAATGCAGTTTCACATCGAAGTGAGCCCAGTTGCCACCATCTGGTTAGAATCTGGATGCAAAAAAGTGGATTGCACTAGATCTGCAAGACCTAACGCAACCTCATTAGAAAGAAAAGAAAAAAAAATATGTATAGCTCGTACTCAAACATATTAGTATATATTTTAGAAAACTTGGTAGTGAAATCAATGGCTTTTCCAATCTTTAAGAAAGTCGCCAATTTTTGCACTGAAATCTGACATTTCAATGACAATTAACTTAGTGGGTTATGTGGGTACAAGGAACAAACCATGTAAGCCCAAGAAGAGGCTTCAAGTGATTAAGGTGTCATTCCGCGCATTTTGTAAGAATATGTACTCAAGAAACGAACAAATGAGCCATGTCCAGCCTAGCCGGATACTTGGGGACCTTGCGGATAATAGATAATGGTATTTCCCCAGTGTGAGTACGCAAATAAACTTTGCTACGTTTTAAGAACGCGTTGTGTTTAAGCTCAGTTGTTTACAACGCTTAATAACCTTTTACAACCTTGTTAAAAAACGACTTTTTTCTCGACCCGTCCTCGGCCCAACTTGAGTGTGCTACTTTCGGTGGAACCTACATAAATGTAATGTACTTTGTCAATCACAATAACTCTAAGTTTTGGTATCCGCCTCATAACGCACTTTGGTCACATTTGCGTTCAGTTGTAGGAGAATCAAAAAGAGTTATCCACGATTCCCATCAGCACCACGATGGATGTATTAGACGCTTAGCTAGGTTGGACTAAGAGTGATTTACATTATAATTAAGTTTAACTGTGGTTCTTAAGATAGCAGCGCAGACACAAAACGCTTAATGGATTTGTTATTTTTTGTTTAAGACTAATTAATGCATTAAAATCGTAAAAGAATGCAATGCTATATAAAAACTTCAGTAGATTAAAAAAAAAAAAACAGATATTTGACCTGACCTGCTAGTTAGTTTGACAGCTTACATCAATTTAGTAATATTAGTGAAATCCTTCTTGCTTTTTCTCGTGGTTTTTCATTAATTAGTACTTTCTTTTTCTTTTTTTTAATTTGTTTTATTATCATTATCTAAGTACACCGTAAAAAAAAACTATAATTTCTTAGAGTATTTCTAAGAAACTGCAATTAAAAAAAAAAGTTGCTTGAAACTGATACAACTTCTTCTTACGCAATGTTACTTCATTACTTAAGAAAAAGCTGTATCGGTAACTAGGAAATTTTAAAATATCTAGCTCTGTAGAGATTTTTTAGTAGTAACGCAGTTTTATTTTCATTTGCTGGTTTTTAACTGAGCAATAGTTGAGTTTAAGCCCAAGGATGTGATATGAAATTTAAAAGAAATGGGGAAAGGGGGGGGGGGTATCTTTCGCTGGAACAAAACCCAAATGCTGTGTATTGCTGCATTTATTCCAATGAAGTAGCTCACATTGGTTTAATATTTTTACAATCACTTATTCTAATCTGAAGGACAAACTGAGATGAAGATCTAAAAAGAACTCTAATTCTAAGGACTGCTTAATTCTATTAATTTATATCAAAACTGAGCATCAAATCATCAACATTAAACACCAATAAAACCCCGCGTTTCTTTCAAACATTTCTTGATCCGAGGGGCTAAGAAGTGAAATAGAATGCAAAAGAAGGAAAGAACCATCTTTAGTAGGCAAAAAGGTTTTCCATATCGAAAACCAATATACGAGTACTTCAACCATACCATTCCTATATAAGCCGGGGCTCTTCGATAATAAAGAGAAGTACCCTGGAGCTTTTATTTGCACCGATGGCCTTTTGTACTGGTGGCAAGAGGGAAAGATAATAATAAAAAACCTCCACTTTTTTTCGCTCTCTATCCATATCGTATAGCTTATATATATCCTTAACTCCATCGTTACTTAGCCAAGCGGCAAAATGGTTTAGGGGAGGGTCTATGACTCCCTTTTTTCCTGGAGGGGGCGATGGAAAAGACGATCTTTTGCACGTGCGCATAACGTCCGTTATAGCCCTCTGACTTCTCTTTTTTTTTTTTTTTTTTTTGCTTCCTTAACTTGCTTTTGAATGCGCCTCACGCCGAATGGAATTTGTTTACGGCCGAGGTTTTTGAGAGGGAGTCCTCTCTTTTAGTGGTGGTATTCCAAAAGCCCCCCCCCCCCCCGCATATCTCCCAGTGCTTGTGAAGAGGTTTTAGGTGTCTCCGTCGATTCATGGTTTGGAGTGGGGGGAGGGTGGAGTAATGGAGATTGCTTGGCTATTTGCTCTCGCTTTTGTAACGATGACAACAAATGGCTTGAAGTTAGCAGCGTGTTTTTGGTTGATTTTTTTTCGAGGGGGGAGGGGGCTAAGCATTGCGTAGTGGTAGAAGATGTAAATATTTTTTTAAGTATTTTATACTTCGACTAGCTCATTACCCTGCGTTGCCCGGCATTGCATTATGTTTAACTTATTTAATGCTAAAATGAGATAGGTGAGCCTTAAATTGTTATTTCATCGTTAATCACAATCTTTGTTGGAAGATACTCATCTTTAAATGTGTTAAATTTTATCAATTTGTATGCTTAAAGGCTTTTCTCGATTACTCTATACATTCAAAATTGAGAGAAATTGCCCTTCTGAGATAAAACATTTGATATTGAGCTTTGGTTTCTTTTTAAATTTAAAAACAGCGCCTACGTGAATTCTAGTGCATTGAAGAACCTCTGTGCCAAGTTTGATGAAAATCCGATGAAAACTGTGGATTTGTATAAAGAACAAACATGTTATATACATACATCCATTTATATATATATAGATTATCTATGCATAAAAAAGTATAATTACAGCATTAGGATATCATCAGCTACTGCTTCAAAGACTTTTTTATTTTTTTACTTTTCTTGCTCTGTGATTGGTGCGTTTAAGAGATAAGCTTTACATCGTTGCCAAAAACAAAAATGAAAAACGCGTAGCAATTATGAAAGTGAATGTTAATAATGTTAATAAATTCATATCAAGGATAAACCTAAGAAAGCATAGACATTGGACTTTTGAAAACTTGTCCAAACTTGCAAATGATCCAGCTTTTCGAGGTTTTCTTTGAAATAAATGATATTACGTATTATATTGAACTCCTCCTCGATTTATTTTCTCTTCACTAATCTTTATATTAAAAATAAAACCATTTCTATAAATTATAAGAATTTGTAATGAAAGATTGTCTGAAACGTACATTATATCCATTGTCGCTTTGTTTTCGGGATCTAGTAGTTAATTCCTCTTAACTTTTCAAATCATAAATTTAAATGTTTTCTCAGCAGCAAATTTTTCAGATGCAGGCAAGGTTTTTTTAAAAATCCAAAAATAATTGGAAGCCATTAATAAAAAACAATACTTTATTACTTTTTAGCCCCTCTTCCCCCTTTTAAGAAGAGGTGTAATCAAAAAAAAAATTGCTGTTATTGTTGCCAAAGATGCATGTTATTATAATTTTGGTATTTTATTTATATATATATTTTTTAACACTGTAAACTTCAATGCTCTATTAGAGCTTATGGTTCTAATGTAACGCATGGTTACGATAACTCACCTGTTTAAAAACGAACGAATTGGAAATTTGTCCTTAAAATTATTGTACACATTGAAGGAATAATGTATTTTGTAATACAACTTGAATTTAATAATATCAGAATAATAAAAAAAAGCCCTCAACAATTTAGAATCCTTGAGAAAAGGAATCTACAGTAAATATTGCAGAAATATTTTTGTAAAACTGACTAAGTTATTTCAAAGCAAGTTTTTTATGATAACAATACGTTTCCTTTCTGTTAGGCTTGATAAATAAACTTTTTCAAATAATTTCGTGTTTTAACTTAAATTGAAAGATTTTATTTCTTCTTAGTACACCATTATAAAAACATATATCTTAAAACAGTTAAAATTGCAGTATTATGTGCATATTTAGTCTAGTTTGAATTAAAGCTAAATTCATTCAAAAATGAACTCTTTATTACTTTTGAGATTCTGTATATTAATTCATTTTGCTGCATAATTAAATGTAATTGTTGCATAAATAAAAACTAAATTAGCTTAATTAAATTTTTTAAAAACTATTATAGCTTTATAAGTTAATTAAAAACACACGATTAAAAATTTAAGTTATGTTCTTATCATAGAGTCATTCCATGTCAAGTGGACTAGTGGTCCCCACCCGACCATCTCCGATTTGGATCAAATTTTACAGAGGTATAGACATGCCTATGAAACTAACCTGTGCAAATGTTTAGCTTCCAAGATCCAAATCTGGAGGAGCTAGGATCCCGCAAAAAATGTGGCCCAAAATGGCGGATGAACTTCATGAAACAAGTTGCAATGTTTAGGTCAAGGTTGCAGAAAATTTTATCACAGTGGAAGCCTAATTTTTTTTGGAGCTTAAAGTACTTTTGGTTGTCAACACTCTCCAGTATACTCTTTGAGATTGCGCTTATTAGATTTTGTGTAGCACGTGCCTAAACTTGCGAAAAAACGCGGTGGGCAATTTTTTTTCCAGGATTTCAGGTTGTCATAAATTTTTAACCAAAAAACTTCAAAGGTTTATACTTCGTAGTTTTACTGTCCAAATACTTGTTTTTAATGTTTTACAGCTACAGAGCTTAAATATTGTATTTGTAAAAGATATTGGCACCCTAAATGTCGATGAAAACGCTTCTTTTGAAAAATCGCCTATTTTCAACTCACTATATCTCAGGTTTGTCACCTAAGACCATTTTTTCTTTGGCACCATTAGAAAGAACAGATTTTTTCCTATCGAAATGAGTTTTTTTTTCGATGGTGTTCTTTCGAATAAGGATGAAAAAATTAGCTTGAAATACTGTCTGTTATGAAGAATTGGCATAATTAGGTTAAGACTGCAGAAAATTTTATCACACTGGGGGCCTAATATTTTTGGAGTTTAAAGTACTTTTAGTGGTCAATACTCTCCAGTATTTTTTGTGAGATTGAGCTAATTAAATTTTGTGTACCACGCATGTTAACTTGCAAAAAAACGCGTTAGGAAATCTTTTTCCTGGATTCATAAATTTTTAACCAAACAAATTCAAAGGTTCATGTTTCGTAGTTCTATTGTCCAAATACTTGGTTTTAATATTTTACAGCTGCAGAGCTTAAATATTGATTTTGTAAGAGATATTGTTGTCAAAAGTGTCTATCAAAATCATTTTAATGAAAAATCGCCTGTTTTCAACTCACTGTATCTCAAGTTTGTCACCTTCCACTGTTTTTTTGTTGACACCATTAGAAAGAACAGATTTTTTCCTATTTAAATGAGTTTTTTTTCGATGGTGTTCTTTCGAATAAGGAAGAAAAAAATAGCTCGAAGTATGGTCAGTTATGAAGAATTGGCATAATTAGGCTAAGACTGCAGAAAATTTTATTATACCAAAAGTTCGAATTTTTAACAACTTAAAGTACATTTAGTTGTTTATATAAATACTCTGATAAGAAAAAATCTGTTATTTATAGTAGTACTAACGAAAAGATGATGGAAGGTGACAAACCTGAGTTACAGTTCATTGAAATCAAGCTATTTTTCAACAGGAATTGCCAATAATTTTCATGTATGCTACACAAAAGCTAATGAGCTGGAAATCACATAATTATTAGAATCTATTAACAACTAAATGTACTTTAAGTTGTTAAAAATTCGAACTTCTATTATAATAAAATATTCTGCAGTTTTAGCCTAATTATGCCAATTCTTCACAACTGACAAAACTTCCAGCTTTTTTTTCCTCCTTATTCGAAAGAACACCATCGAAAAAAAAACTCAATTCGATAGGTAAAAATCTGTTCTTTCTAATGGTGCCAACGAAAAAACGGTTGAAGGTGACAAACTTGAGATACAGTGAGTTGAAAACAGCCGATTTTCCATTAAAATGATTTTGATAGACACTTAGGGTGCCAATATCTTTTACAAATACAATATTTAAGCTCTGCAGCTGTAAAACATTAAAAACAAGTATTTGGACAATAGAACTACGAAATATGAACCTTTGAATTTGTTTGGTTAAAAATTTATGAATCCAGGAAAAAGATTGCCCACCGCGTTTTTTCGTAAGTTGACATACGTGCTACACAAAATTTAATAAGCTCAATCTCACAAAAAATACTGGAGAGTATTGACAACTAAAAGTACTTTAAATTCCAAAAATATTAGGCCCCCAGTGTGATAAAATTTTCTGCAGTCTTAACCTAATTATGCCAATTCTTCATAACAGATAGTATTTCAAGCTAATTTTTTCATCCTTATTCGAAAGAACACCATCGAAAAAAAAACTCATTTCGATAGGAAAAAATCTGTTCTTTCTAGTGGTGCCAAAGAAAAAATGGTCTTAGGTGACAAACCTGAGATATAGGGAGTTGAAAACAGGCGATTTTTCAAAAGAAGCGTTTTCATCGACACTTAGGGTGCCAATATCTTTTACAAATACAATATTTAAGCTCTGTAGCTGTAAAACATTAAAAACAAGTATTTGGACAATAAAACTACGAAGTATAAACCTTTGAAGTTTTTTTGGTTAAAAATTTATGACACCCTGAAATCCAGGAAAAAAAATGCCCACCGCGTTTTTTCGCAAGTTTAGGCACATGCTACACAAAATCTAATAAGCGCAATCTCAAAGAATATACTGGAGAGTGTTGACAACCAAAACTACTTTAAGCTCCAAAAAAAATTAGGCTTCCACTGTGATAAAACTTTCTGCAACCTTGACCTAAACATTGCAACTTGTTTCATGAAGTTCATCCGCCATTCTGGGCCACATTTTTTGCGGGATCCTAGCTCCTCCAGATTTGGATCTTGAAAGCTAAAAATTTGCACAGGTTAGTTTCATAGGCATGTCTACACCTCTGTAAAATCAAATCCAAATCGGAGATGGTCGAGTGGGGACGATTTGAAAAATTGGTCCAGTTGACGTGGAATGACTCCATAATACTGTGATACTAAAAAACCGCAATAACATATTTAATATGTTACTTATAGTTTCCGCACTACAACTCGGGCAACTTATTGGTTTTTGCAAGACTGTAATTTGAGCTTTGCTGCACTTACACAGTAATGGCAAAGTTGCGCTATTTACAGGGAAGCTGAAGGCCATGAACTTTTTCAAATGTTTTTGAATTATCCACTGATTCGTCGTTTGCGGTGATTCGGACAGGGTAATAACACCCTGATTTGAAAAATGGTAGCATGTGTACATGTGTGACCGTATTTTATGTTGGTTTTTGATAAATGTAGACTGCGCGACAAAATTATTAACTTATAAAATTTTCTTTTAGATTCTAACTTAGTTCAATCTAATATTACTTTGCTAAATTAAGATTAATTATTCAAAAAATAGTCCGAACTGAATATTAACTGAAAGAAATTAATGTAATTTTAAAAATGTAAAACTTTATAATTTTTTATTACATGAAGCCTGAACAAAAAATAATAATTTCATAGGAAACAATCCAAGGTTATTGTAAAAATTTCCTTTAATACATTAATGCTCTCATTAATGATCGCTAGTTGTTTCAG
>JAXGGA010002802.1:40000-42500 GCA_038373865.1 Uloborus plumipes | reverse complement strand
TTTTTTTTTTTTTTTTTTTTTTTTTTTTTTTTATTTTTTTTTTTTTTTTTTTTTTTTTTTTTTTTTTTTTTTTTTTTTTTTTTTTTTTTTATTTTTTTTTTTTTTTTTTTTTTTTTTTTTTTTTTTTTTTTTTTTTTTTTTTTTTTTTTTTTTTTTTTTTTTTTTTTTTTTTTTTTTTTTTTTTTTATTTTTTTTTTTTTTTTTTTTTTTTTTTTTTTTTTTTTTTTTTTTTTTTTTTTTTTTTTTTTTTTTTTTTTTTTTTTTTTTTTTTTTTTTTTTTTTTTTTTTTTTTTTATTTTTTTTTTTTTTTTTTTTTTTTTTTTTTTTTTTTTTTTTTTTTTTTTTTTTTTTTTTTTTTTTTTTTTTTTTTTTTTTTTTTTTTTTTTTTTTTTTCTTTTTTTTTTTTTTTTTTTTTTTTTTTTTTTTTTATTTTTTTTTTTTTTTTTTTTTTTTTTTTTTTTTTTTATTTTTTTTTTTTTTTTTTTTTTTTTTTTTTTTTTTTTTTTTTTTTTTTTTTTTTTTTTTTTTTTTTTTTTTTTTTTTTTTTTTTTTTTTTTTTTTTTTTTTTTTTTTTTTTTTTTTTTTTTTTTTTTTTTTTTTTTTTTTTTTTTTTTTTTTTTTTTTTTTTTTCTTTTTTTTTTTTTTTTTTTTTTTTTTTTTTTTTTTTTTTTTTTTTTTTTTTTTTTTTTTTTTTTTTTTTTTTTTTTTTTTTTTTTTTTTTTTTTTTTTTTTTTTTTTTTTTTTTTTTTTTTTTTTTTTTTTTTTTTTTTTTTTTTTTTTTTTTTTTTTTTTTTTTTTTTTTTTTTTTTTTTTTTTTTTTTTTTTTTTTTTTTTTTTTTTTTTTTTTTTTTTTTTTTTTTTTTATTTTTTTTTTTTTTTTTTTTTTTTTTTTTTTTTTTTTTTTTTTTTTTTTTTTTTTTTTTTTTTTTTTTTTTTTTTTTTTTTTTTTTTTTTTTTTTTTTTTTTTTTTTTTTTTTTTTTTTTTTTTTATTTTTTTTTTTTTTTTTTTTTTTTTTTTTTTTTTTTTTTTTTTTTTTTTTTTTTTTTTTTTTTTTTTTTTTTTTTTTTTTTTATTTTTTTTTTTTTTTTTTTTTTTTTTTTTTTTTTTTTTTTTTTTTTTTTTTTTTTTTTTTTTTTTTTTTTTTTTTTTTTTTTTTTATTTTTTTTTTTTTTTTTTTTTTTTTTTTTTTTTTTTTTTTTTTTTTTTTTTTTTTTTTTTTTTTTTTTTTTTTTTTTTTTTTTTTTTTTTTTTTTTTTTTTTTTTTTTTTATTTTTTTTTTTTTTTTTTTTTTTTTTTTTTTTTTTTTTTTTTTTTTTTTTTTTTTTTTTTTTTTTTTTTTTTTTTTTTTTTATTTTTTTTTTTTTTTTTTTTTTTTTTTTTTTTTTTTTTTTTTTTTTTTTTTTTTTTTTTTTTTTTTTTTTTTTTTTTTTTTTTTTTTTTTTTTTTTTTTTTTTTTTTTTTTTATTTTTTTTTTTTTTTTTTTTTTTTTTTTTTTTTTTTTTTTTTTTTTTTTTTTTTTTATTTTTTTTTTTTTTTTTTTTTTTTTTTTTTTTTTTTTTTTTTTTTTTTTTTTTTTTTTTTTTTTTTTTTTTTTTTTTTTTTTTTTTTTTTTTTTTTTTATTTTTTTTTTTTTTTTTTTTTTTTTTTTTTTTTTTTTTTTTTTTTTTTTATTTTTTTTTTTTTTTTTTTTTTTTTTTTTTTTTTTTTTTTTTTTTTTTTTTTTTTTTTTTTTTTTTTTTTTTTTTTTTTTTTTTTTTTTTTTTTTTTTTTTTTTTTTTTTTTATTTTTTTTTTTTTTTTTTTTTTTTTTTTTTTTTTTTTTTTTTTTTTTTTTTTTTTTTTTTTTTTTTTTTTTTTTATTTTTTTTTTTTTTTTTTTTTTTTTTTTTTTTTTTTTTTTTTTTTTTTTTTTTTTTTTTTTTTTTATTTTTTTTTTTTTTTTTTTTTTTTTTTTTTTTTTTTTTTTTTTTTTTTTTTTTTTTTTTTTTTTTATTTTTTTTTTTTTTTTTTTTTTTTTTTTTTTTTTTTTTTTTTTTTTTTTTTTTTTTTTTTTTTTTTTTTATTTTTTTTTTTTTTTTTTTTTTTTTTTTTTTTTTTTTTTTTTTTTTTTTATTTTTTTTTTTTTTTTTTTTTTTTTTTTTTTTTTTTTTTTTTTTTTTTTTTTTTTTTTTTTTTTTTTTTTTATTTTTTTTTTTTTTTTTTTTTTTTTTTTTTTTTTTTTTTTTTTTTTTTTTTTTTTTTTTTATTTTTTTTTTTTTTTTTTTTTTTTTTTTTTTTTTTTTTTTTTTTTTTTTTTTTTTTTTTTTTTTTTTTTTTTTTTTTTTTTTTTTTTTTTTTTTTTTTTATTTTTTTTTTTTTTTTTTTTTTTTTTTTTTTTTTTTTTTTTTTTTTTTTTTTTTTTTTTTTTTTTTTTTTTTTTTTTTTTTTTTTTTTTTTTTTTTTTTTTTTTTTTTTTTTTTTTTTTTTTTTTTTTTTTTTTATTTTTTTTTTTTTTTTTTTTT
>JAXGGA010002802.1:0-35000 GCA_038373865.1 Uloborus plumipes | reverse complement strand
TATGTGCAACTTTACAACTCTACATGCAACTCTTTGCTTGCTTATTGAAATTACCCAGGACTCACCACGAGGAAGTGGCCACACTTTGGGTACCCCCCCCGCTCCCCTTACTTCCAACCAATGATAGCACACATTTACATTTCTTAGACAAGTCAGGAACAATAAATTGTTTGTTTGCGTTAGAAATTGTTTGCATTGGTTTTGATGGATGCACTACAAAGACAGGAAAATACAAAGGTGTAATATGCGGACTGAAAGAAAAACTTGGTAGACCTCTGTAATGGGATATTTGCCAATTACATTAACGGCCATTACCAACAAATTAAATTGCGGCATTTTTTGCAAAAGCTAGATGGACCTACCAGTGAACCAAAGTGAATTTTTGGGTCTGTTGGACGAAGTTAAACAACATGTTATACTTTCAAATCAGTTCAATATGAACCTATAGAATTTGTCATTGATCAGATCGATGGTGACAATAAAAATGATTTAAGTACTGCGCAACAGTAACTTCATGTAATGAGCAAGGTAGATTTGACTGGAAAAATATCCAAACAATTATGATACAGCAAACATAATCTTTAGACTATAATTTTTAAAAGAGTTCGTAACTTTCGCGGTAAAAGTGTCCTTGCTGTTTTAGGCTGAGGTGCAGACATTACTAATTTAGCTATGAATTTGTGTGAGATTATAAAGAGTTACACTTATCTCTCCGGAAAAAAGCAGAAAATTATATTCGCATCTAGGCAAAACAATGCATACTTCGCACCCTAGAAATATGCTGTTGAGCCAATATTTTAAGAAGTGCCAATTGTAAGTTGGAATTTTCTTTTTAAAAAAATTTTTTGCAGAAGAAAATTAACATTGGATTCGAAGTCTAAATTGGGTCGTAATGCAAGAAAATAAAAGGGGGGAGGTCAAGGAAGTTATTTACTCCCTCCTTAGATTACTCACTTTTAAGCCGTTACAGATCTGATGTTAATATGAGCTACATATTTGAGTTTATGCTTTCAGTCTTCGTTAACATCTCTAAAAATGATATCATTTCCTTGCATTTTTAACAGAGAATTAAGATTATTATAGTAAAATATATATATTAGCTAAAAAATCAAATTTCATTATAAAAAAGCATTTTTTGGAAATAAAAATGAGCGATAAAGTTTTTAGATAAAATAAATTATGAGATTACCAAATCCAAGCTAATAAAACATTTGTTTTGTTTTGAAACAACACACAACTTCAACTTTTTCAACACACAACTCTGCTGCTTGCTTTTCTTTAATTAGTTGCAGAAAATTTAATTTCTTGATCAGGAATTCAAATTTAGCATGCTACTTATTATCTAGTTATTTAGCGAAGTTATGAGAAATTGAAGCACCAAAAAAATAAATAAATAAATGAAATAATAATAATTAATAAACTTAATTTCTGCAGTGTTATTTTTTCTTATTTTACTAACTTCTATTGTCAGGTCATAAAAACCCCAAATGAAGCAATTGTACTAAAACTTATATAAAACTGCTGAGTATATTTTAACCCTACACTGCATGATTTTTTATATTTCGTAGAAAAAAATATATGTGTTTGTCAATGTAATAAGAAAACATGGAAAAATATTTTAAAAAATTTAACTCTAAATTTTCACCCCTTTCTAATTAAAAATAGTTTTGTTGCCAAATGGCTACACCATGCATTCAGCAGATAAAAATGATTGTAAATGGTAGTTTTGAAATTAGTTCTTTTTTGTAAAAAAAATAGAGGAATTGAACATTTGGTGCACTGTACTCTTGTAATCCTTTACATTTTGACATTTTACATGATTTTTTATGTGTACTTGTTCTTTCCGATGATCAATTCTGTCAAATCTGATGTCTTTTGGAGGCTCTCTCGTGCAAGCTTTCTTTCTTTTCTCTTTTTTTTTTTTGGTTTGTTACTCTAGTTCATCTGTAGCTAATGGTCTCTTTTTAATACGCTTTTATTAATTTCACATGTGGGTTCGTTTGTATGTATGTATGTATGTATGTAACTCTGAATAAAAGATAAAAGTTACGTTCTTTGCAAATATAAAAGTAATATATTTAATATTATTTTTAATACTAAAGGCTAAACTGTATTGCATATTGATGTATTATAAGTACATCTAAACTTAAGTGCGGATATTCAGTAGTTTTGAAAATCAGAGGGAAACCCACATTCCAATGTAAAAGCGTATTTTTTAGTTTTTTTTCAAAACCATATTTTAAAATTATTAATGACTTTACTTGTCCGTGTAAGCACAACATTTGTGCTAACTGAAATCTAAAATGAACACGTTTTAAAGGCTTTTCCTTATTGATTTTTTGTTTGTTCACTCTGTTGAACATCAACTAAGCATTGATAATTGCGAGGTCTTATAAACGGTAGAACAGCCGAAAGTACCACTTTTGGGTCCGCATGATTATATTATACCTTCCAAAAAGAGAAAGTAGCTAGCGCGAAACATAAACAAAGCACATACTTCATGAACTATAGAGATGAATCGAAGTGTTCTCTGGATGCTTACTGCATAATGTTGCCAAATGGCTACAGACGTGTATTATGTCCTAGATTTTTTTCAAATAATTATTTTGATGTAAAACGCATCTTAAACGAAAGCTAAATGTTTATTTTATTCATGTTATTTTTTTAAAAGACGAAGAAAAATATTTCATTGTAAAAAATAATTTCAAAACATGGTAGTTTGAGTGATTTTAAAAGCTATCCATATGGATTCATTTAAGAGCATGTAACAGACCAGTGCTGCCATGTATGGAGGATAAATGGTGATAATTGCTTTAAATATACCCAATACTTGCTTTTTATGCATTGAGTTGCCTTATAACTACATTCTGCTATTCATAAGGAGGACAAATTGTCCATGTAGCCAATTGGCAACACCATGCAGTGTAGGGTTAAAATTGGTAGAAAGTTCAATTTTTTGGCCATTAGTGAAAAGTCTGCTTCTATGCAACATGCAGCAATTCAGAAAACATTTTACGTGGATACTTGATTTTACAGAAAAATGTGGCATCTCGGAAGGTTATTCGGGATAATCTGAAACGATTTAACGTTTTTTTAATTCTGAGTCACGGTTTTAACCTTTCTTTTTTTCTTAGCAAGTATGGCAGCCGAATAATTCAGAGTGTTTCGGTTTTTTTTTTTCTATGACTGTACCAAGTCTAATTAAGTAGCATTTAGCTCAGGTGATTTTGTGGCATTTTACTGAACATAAAAAGGGCAGGGAGAGTTCATTTAAAAGTAACTATATAATTTAATCAGATTTTCAATACTGGAAATAATTGCTTTAATACTTTTTTTTACTGGAGCAACGTTAGTTTTTCAAAAAACTTCCAGTTTGTCCCGTATTTTCTTTTAAAAGAAGGTGTTTGCGAAGTCACCGAAAGTTTTCTTTCAGTTAATAACTTTGTAGAAAAACAAAATTTTACTAAAACTAAGATATTTTTCGGGATATCGTTAAGTGATAATTATCTTGTATAGTAACATTTCTTCATTTTTAGTGACGAAAATTGCTTTTAAGCTGGATGGGTAGAAAATGAAAAAAAAAATCTACTATAAAAAAATTACTATAATCCTTCAGTTTATCCTCTAGGCGTAAAATAAACAGGAACAGTATGAATGAAATATTGTTTTCTTTTCAATTTTAGTTATTTAAAAAGATCACCTTTTACAGCGGATTAATTAGCTATTTTTTAGCTTAAAGTTGTATATCAAATCAAAGGTTTTGTCTAATATTTGAGGTTTTTCCTTTATATGATCATTGATTTCCTTAAGGTAATTCAAAACAGCATGTTCAAAATGTTTTTTTTTTTTTCTGTTTATTTCAAGGGGAAATAATGTTTCGAAATATTTATGCATTTATTAAACGTTTGGATACTTCAAAACGTTAATTCGTTCAAAACTTTAAACTCGTTCAAAACAGGTGTTTACTAAAAACAAGCTTTCCGGTTGTAAGCAGTTTTTCTTAAATTGAAACAAAATTGTAAAGGAAAACAAATAAATGACTCATGCGTTACTTAGAAACAATGTTTTTGCATCCAGTATAATTTCCGTTAAGGACATCATGACCTTGAAATCATAAAACAAACGTATAAAAATAATTTTCTCCTCCTTTTTAAAAAAAAACTTTCCTGCATTTGAGATAGGACACATATTTTTACAGTGTAGGTACTTAACATTTAGTCAACATAATATATGCTATATACTTTTGACATTATGTTGTTCAGGTTAATGTTCGTAAAAAAGAAAGCACCACGCATCACTTCATCCTTCATCAGCACTTTACAGCCAGCGTCTGTTATTAACCATAGATCTTTGCAGTCTGGACAAGGATAATGGTGGGATATAAATCGTAACACATAACGATACCGTCTTTTTTCATTTGAGCGGAAGGATGATGGCCGAAAAAGAAACTAACTCTACATGATTTCCAGATAAAACAAGATTATTAATGTTTGCTGCTGTGGGTTTGCTTGTGAGTGAGTTGGAACGAAATAAAGAGCAATATGGGTCTGAGAGATGATTACCAGAATTGTTGAGTAGTAGTTTTATTGTGTTTTAAACGAATAATAACATTAAGAAGTGTTTGAATAGATAAAGAATTAAACTTTTGAGCCAAATAAAGTTTATTTCGATTTTTAGAGAAAATGAAAAATGTTTGAAAGAGGCACTGCACATTAATGTTTCCTCTTTTAAATCTGTAGTGATACATTATTTGATTTGGGTTTTTTAATAATCATATTGAATAATGGAGAACAGAAATATACCGCTTTTGTGGAAAATTTGTTACACATAATGAATTGTAGATTTAAAATTACAATATAAGGAAAGTAGTGCTATAAAACCTTGTTATTAAAGAAATAACGACTTAAAAAATGTTTGAATGCACATAACATAATATAAACTCTTTGAATCACGTAAGGTTTGCCATGATTTTTATTCAAAATAAAAAACGTTATAAGTTTCAGCTGTATGTGTCTATTTTTTCTTAATTCAATACACTAGCAATACATCGTTTAATGTGTCTTCTCTAAAAAAAAAATTGCAAGCTTTAAAAAGCAAAAAAAGTTTCTGATGTATTCAATCATGTGCATTTTGTTGTACTAAACGATTAAAATTTAAAAAATAATAATAATTCTGAAATACTCATTTTTTTACTCTCATACTCTGATTCTTCCAGTTATGTATTTGTCATAACCAATTTAGAATACATTTAACGTTTTCCAATAATTTTAAAACATAATCACTTACTGTTCTACAAATAATTAGCAAATAGCTTTCTCAAAAAAGTTCTAATTATCTAGCATAAAAAAAATAAAGACTTTAGCTTTTATGCTACAAGTCTATAGGACATCTCAAAAACCTTATCCCAAAATTATAAAATCTTAGACTTAGATTCAAAACAAATGTGTTTTCATTGCTTCGAAGTAAACATTTTTATAATCAATTGCAATTTAAAGTTTGTACAAAACACCCCTAATTGGTTTACAGGTAAAAGCGTTTTACATTTTAACAAATACACCAAACAAACGAATTGTTGTCGAAATGAAATATCCAATTCAAATTTCTAGGAATAATAGATTATACGAGAAAAGTTTCGTTTACCCGGCGCATAATCGAATTGTCTTAATCTATACTTTCGGTAAATCGATTTCTTTAGCAATGTATAGCAAGCACTGTGATTCCCAGCAATGGAAGTCTGTTAAGCTAATAGAAAGTGACGATCCATTCGTCAGAAAACAATAAGTGTAAATGAGGTACGCAACTTCTGACGTTAGTTTTATCCCCTGAGCTTTACTTGTTCCAGTTTACATATAATAAAATTAAGCTCCTTAAGGCGAGAAAAGTGACAACGGAAGATTGGATTACGCATGCGTTACGCTGGAAAGAAACATTGTTTTCTCTCTCTTTTTATCCGACAATGGTCTTCTAAATGATTTGTGATAATATTTGGAGGCACGTGTACACTATAAGGTGAGGCTAAAGAGTCGAAGAGGTATTAAAGAGGAAAAATAAACTTATGCGTTGCTTGCGATTCTTAAACGTTTTTTAAATGCACCTGATTTTTTAAAGGTCAGCTCAAATTATTTTCGAATCTAAGTATTGAATCGGCGCAAAAGAGAAAAAAACACATATCAATACAAAGACATAAAATGGCAGAAATTAAGTAATTTGTTGAATTTGGTTAATAAAGTTCAATATCAAATCTCAAGTTTTTTTAGGGTTTAACTTAACCCTTTAAGCGGTCAATTATTTTACCAGAAATGCTTCAAAAAAAGGCATATTTTTTTATTGCATATAGTTAAGTACCATACTTAACAGAATAAGAATATAAAGAATTTTTAAATTTTTTTTTTTCGTTTTCAATGCTTTTACAATATTTTTTATTTTACAATTTTTGTCACAAAATCCCAAAATATTTGCTTTTTTCAAGTACATTCTGCATGCAGTAATGAATGGTTTACAAATTATGCAAAAATTTATCTCACACTTACTGTGAATTTTGAGGTTTACAATTTTCCGAACAGTTCGGGAAAACCAGAAAAGGAAATCTGAAAATATCGATGCCCGTACGCCGTAAGGGCAAACCATATGAGGCCAATTTCGGGTAGCACGTACACCGTAGGGCAAACCGCTTACAAGGTTAAGCGCGTATGTTTACCCAGGTAGCACAAATAACCTTTAAACGTTTTATAAACGTTTATATCGGTTGTCACAACGTTAATAACCATTTTACAGCCTTTAAAAAACGAAGTGTGCTACTTGGATATTGATTGGTTTTCTCTGGAAACTGGCATGTTGTAGCCATCAAAAAATGTTTCCCTATAATTTTCTTTCAAATTCATTTTCCAAAAATTGCGTATAATCCCAAACACTAAGTTCTGAAAGTTATGAAAGTATAGTCAAGGGATAAAGTTCAGTCAGGTCCTTTGTTGTCATAACATCCTCTGATAAAGTACTAAAATCAACTTCACGTCTTTATTTCTTAACAAGAAGAAACAGATGAAATTTAAAATCATTGAACTTTTTTTGAAGTCCTGCGAGAAAGAAATCTAATGTTACCGAGTGAAAGTATTAGAATTTTATTAGGAACTGTCTAGAAACAATTCAACTCCGGTAATAATTTTTTGGAAGTTAACAATGAGATTTATTGCATGCGGAAATATTTATTCATTTGGTTAGTATACTATTGGTCGATGTGCACGCATGTTCTTACCACCAAACCCACTATAGATTAATACCTCTGTTCTCAATTAATGTTTCCATGAATGTGAGTCTACGAATGAAAGACCAGGGGAAATTAAAAAAAAATCGAATCTGTTGATAGCTCGCTCGACTCTTGTCTGTTCTTGAGGCTATTGCAAGTGAATTCATTTACACTAAAATGCAACGTTTCTTGACAAAAACATCGTGACGTCAGCGTGACGTTAGCCTATGAAAAACGAGCAAGATAAAACGTCACAGCCTACTTGGCGAATAAGAGGAGATCGCTGACTGCTTGTGAGCTCTTATTGGCTCCGCCCGTAGTGACGTCAGTGCCAAGTTAAGTTGCATTCTAGTATAACTTTGATTCCCCTGTGATATTGCTGTAGTTGTTGTTTCTGAAACCACTCGGGTACTAGAGCCCGAGTAGACATATCTACCCGACTTAAGGCGGAAGAAGTGCAGCTTCCGTTTTAACGAGCACTATTTAAGCGGGAGTCCGATTTAGCTCAGAGTGATTTGTTCTTTTGATCCGGACCAGGGGCCGAGCAAACCCCTGGTCTAGTATCCCCAGAGGTATCGTTTCACTTATAGAGGACTTTGCGACCACGCCCCTTATTTTATGTTGCCCAGCCACCATGAGTAACGACGGTGGATCTTTGAGCGGCTAGGATCTAGCCCGTGACCCTCCGGTTACGAGTCCGACGCCTTACCGATCGGGCTACCACGGCCCACCTGTCAGATTACTTAATGAACAACCTGACAAGAAATAAATTGCATCCATAAGCAATGCTTGTACTTAAGCTAATCATAATAATATAAGTAATTAGTGGGTGGTGACAAAACCCTCTCTCTAGAGCCATTGAAGGCAAAATTCCGTTTTTATTTAGGTTCATTTATATAGTACATTTTGCTTGATTCCTCACATTACATTTCGTTAAATTAATGGGAAAAAAGTTCAATTATGCCAATTACATGAATACGCTGGCACCAAAAATATCAGCACCTCTAGTTAGAATACTTGCATTACTTATATGTATCACTTGTATGTCAGTGATATATGTTTTCACTAGTATGTCATTCGTAAATAACAGCGAAAATATTCGGCTGTTCCGCAGCTATTAGGAAAAAAGAAAAAAAAACCCCGAATCAGTATGTGATTTTTGTTTTTTAGAAAGGTTCCTTTGGATCAAATATTTCTGTAATCTTCTATTGCTTCTTCAGATACAGCAGTCAACTTAACGCAAAAACGCTCGACTACTTAACGCCTTTCGGGTGAATTGCTGACAAAACTAATAAGCCCTAGTCCCCCTTACGACACGTATGTATCAAATTTCTTTTGAATTCATGCACTAGCTTTTAGCTAGACTTTCCGTGAAAAACTGGACAATCATAAACTGACATTCTCCAAAAAATGGTCAGAATGTATTAAATACACCTGAAATTGTATAAATAAGTCAAACGTCAAACTTTTAAACAAGTCTAATAGTTTGTTTTTGGTTTAGATCTTAGATTGAGAAACAAGTAAAAATATAGAAAAAAATACCATTAAAATGAACCATATTAGCTATTTTTCATGCTAAAAGGCCTAAAAATAAACTAAAACAAATAATGTTAGCATTTTTATTTACTTTTTATTGAAACAAATCTTGAAGTTTGTATTTAAAGAACTAAAAAATAAAAAGTAATAATAACAATAATAATAATCTGGGAGTCTTGGTGCTAAATAAATCTCTCCTATTATAACTCGTATTTTCACATCCATAGAATTCGACGTGGAATTTTATGCCATTTTTTCTTCTTGATTCCTTCTTTGATATTCTTCGCTTGTAAATATGTTTTCACTTGTAAATATGCTTAAAAGTATTAATAAAAAGTTAAATTTATTACGATAGGCGGAAGTTGTTTTTTTTTCGTATTTTTGAAATTGGATAATTGATATTATGCTCTCCCAAATTGCTTCGGTAGAATTGAACATATTTTTTGGTGCCGCCACTACGGGACCTTTTAGATTATTGAAAAGCTGGATGCTCGAATATTTTGGACATTTGCAATTCTGAATATGGACAATAGAACCTTCTTTGAAAGGGGTAAGTAAAATACCCACTTTTACGTTATTGATATTTGACATTGTTTATCGCCATACATTATGGACTTAAAATCATTGAAAGCGGTACGAACTCCGTATCGAACATTAGCTACACGCCTTTGTAATAAAATAGAAGCAAAATTTAATAATACAAGTACACCTATTGAAGATTTCGAGGATTTGAAAATTCAGTTAGACGAAAAAATTGTACTTTTGAAAGATTCAAATGAAAACATTTTGCCTTTAATAGATGAAAATGATATTGAGAATGAAATTTTCGACTATGAAGACTACAGTAATAGGATGCATACGCTAAAATTAAAAATTGATAGAACAATTTTAAAATTCAATAACGATATTACATCTACTAATCAAAATGTTTCAAGGCTAGAAGGTTTTAATTTATTCAACTCTGTAAACTTGCCTAAACTTCACATTGATAAATATTACGGTGAAAGAGATAAATATTTAAACTTTTGGAGTCAGTTCGAAAATGCAGTTCATAAAAACCCTTCGTTAACAGATGTTGACCGATTTTCGTATCTTAAATCTCTACTTGGTGGTTCGGCTGCAAATGCAGTGAGCGGGTTTGCATTGACAGCGGAAAATTATGCTGTTGCGATTAAAATTCTTCAATCTCGTTTCGGAAGACATTCGGATTTAGTCCAAGCTCACTTGTATAATTTATTAAATATTCAAAGTGTAAAGAATTCTAGGGATTTGCACGCACTACGTGCTCTTTATGATAAATGTATTGTTGAAATTAGAAGTTTAGAATCGCTTAAGGTTGCTGCTGACACATATAGTACATTACTTTGTCCCTTGATCTTGAAAGTTCTTCCGTCTGATTTAACATTCAGATTTAAGCGAGAACAATCTCAGAAAACAAGTTTGAGTGTTCAAGACTTAATGGAATTTATTCGAATAGAAATCGAGACTAAAGAAAGAGTTTACTAAATACAAAAAGCAGAAACCCAATTTCCCAAAAGGTCAAAATATTCTAAATTTAGAAAAGAATAAGTTTGCCTATGACAAAACAAAGAATTTTTCTAGAAACACGAGTCATAAAAGAAACATTAAAAACACACCTTCGGCAGTTGAACTTTTGACACCTCTCGATAAATGTTGTATGTTTTGTTCAAACTCGGATCATGATAGCGAAAGTTGTTGTTCGCTAACTGTTGACGAAAAAAGGGAAATTTTGAAACGTACCGGAAGGTGCTTCATTTGCTTGAAACCATTTCATAGAATAATAGACTGTCCTAAAAGTGATAAATCATGCACATTTTGTACAAAGAAACACAATGTTGCTTTATGTTATAAAAAAGAAAATCTTAAGGATAAAGTACATGTCAATTCTAATAAAGTTGAAAACTTTGTTTCAAATCATGTCAGTGAGGGTCATAATAAGATTTTGCTTCAAACTGCACCCTTGGAATTAGGAGGAAAAAATACCGACAAAGCTCTAAATTGCCTTCTCGACACGGGTAGCGAAAGGACTTTTATCCGGAAGGATATTTCCAGATCCTTGAAATTACGTATATTAGGAGAAGAAGAATTGTCAATTCATACATTTGGGACGAAAATTCCTCGGCATCGTGTTTGTCCTAGAGTAGAAATCAAACTAAAAAATAAACTGGACTGTACAGAATTCCAAATTGAAGCTCTTGAGATTGACGAAATTACTCATGCTACTTTAGAGTCGCCACCCTCTGACGTATACGAGGAGCTAAAATCTAAGGGCATATTGTTAGCAGATATTTGTGATAATGGTATACGGGGTAAAGGTATTTCGTTGCTCATAGGTGCTGACAATTATTGGAAGATTGTTACGGGGAAAATTCAACGCTTGAACTCCGCTTTGGTAGCAACTGAAACAAAGTTAGGTTGGTTTTTAATGGGTGAGTTAAAAGATGATAATACTGAATCTGAATTAGGAAATAAAACTTTTGGTGCTCTGACTATTTCATCCATGTTCGTCCATTCCCCTAACATAGAAAATTTATGGAGATTGGATACTTTAGGAATTCGAGATCCTACAGAGAATAAAAATCTAGAACAAGACGCGTTAGATACTTTCGAGAAAACTGTTCGAATTAATGATGAAGGACGGTATGAAATTAGACTTCCTCGACTTGAAGGGTTCGAGAATTTAGAAAGTAGGGTCACCTGGGGTAATTCCTGGTCAAAAAGCATTAACATCCAATTATCACAAAATCTATCTAAGTTAGAGTTACAAATTTGGGTATGGAGGAAGCACATTGGGATGTCCATCGAATAAAATATTCATGCTATCAACAATACATAATGAACTTGAGTAATTGTCGTTAATTAGTGACCAGGAATTACCCCAGAGATGGGGTAATTCCTGGCCACTTACGGGGCAATTATTGGTCACTCAAATGATTGATGAAAATGCATACATTTTGTAAGCACATTATTAATACAAGTTATTAAACTAATTAGATAAAGAATTTATTTATATATATAGCTAATTAAACACTGTATTTAGTTTTTTAAGGAAGAATGCAATAGTTTTCAACATAATAGCTTTACTTAATAAAACTTAGCCAAAATACTTTTTGTACACTTTGTATGCAATAGCTTCAGCTTTTATAACTGCTGTGAATGAATCTTCACCTACCAAATAAATAGGTCCATAAAAAATATAGTGCACATGCACCATACACACTGAGCACATGCTTCTGTCTGTTATGAACAGGTTAAGGTGAATCAGTACAGTACAATGCAGTTACAATTAAGCATTTTTCTTAGTATAATTAAGAATAATTATTAAAACTTATAAAATAATTGGATGAAATTCAACAAAGAAAAATTCAGTATATTGTATACTTATCATTAACAGATAAGAATGTTACATTGCGGTTACAGTTAACTTTGCAGTTAAGGCTCACAGAGTTACATATAGTTTAAATCAATAACATATGTCAATAATAGGTGAAATAATAATCCATAAATATTAAAAAAAGGACTGACTAGGAATTACCCCACTGACCAAGAATTACCCCAGTAGCCAGGGGCATTATTTGGAGCCTTCCTGCAAATTATTCAAAACAATAATGGTAAATCCAAAACTATTTTTCAGTAACTGACATGGTACCTAATTCAAGCAAAAAAACGAAAAAGAAAAATATTCAGAAGTTTGAGTTTGATCACGATCTTTGTACAAATGTATCAAAACTAAGGCCAATCTTGTTTTACGAAATTTAACAAGCGATTTTAAAAAGATTTTTTTTTCAAACTAAATACACAGTCAACTCATAATTAAGTAATGAATTGCAATGAAGATAGTTCAGAGTACCTCTGTGATTTTTTTCATTTTTCTGAAGGATTATTAAGACATAAAAAGGACTGTGACCAGGAATGACCCCAGAAACTTGCTGACCAGGAATTGCCCCGGGTGACCCTAACCTGGAGACTGCAAAACAAAGATGCAAGTCTACCACAAACAAATTACTTCGAGCAAACAAGTATTTTGCGTACGACGCAGTATTTAAGGAATGGTTAGAAGAGCGAATCATAGAGAAAGTGCCTTTAATTGAAATAGAAAACCCAGCGCATTATTTGCCCCATAGAGGTTTGTACAAAGAACATTCGACAACAAAAGTACGTCCAGTGTTTGATGCCAGTTGCAAAACCAAACAAATGCGGTCTATTAATGACTTTTTGTTAAAAGGCCCTAATCTCTTAGAACAAATCCCTCCTCTTTTGATTAAATTTCGAAAGGACAAAATAGGAGTAACTTCGTATATTAAGAAAGCATTTTTACAGATCTCTGTTGCTAAAGAAGATCGTGATTTTCTACGTTTCTTATGGTGGGAAAATAATGAATATCGTGAATTTCAACCATTTCGTCATAATCGTCTAGTTTTCGGACTAAATTGCAGCCCTTTTCTTCTTTCGTCAGTTTTGAATCACCTCATTGGAACTTATTCCTCTCAGTTTCCGGAGACTTGCGACATTTTGAGAAATGCCTTCTATGTCGATAATTGTGTTACACCTGTTCCAGACGAGGAAAAACTTACTCAGTTTATTCATGAATCCACTTATTTGATGAATGCGGGTTGTTTTGACCTGAGGGGGTGGGAGTATACCACTCCAAGTTATGAAGAAAAATCTGAACCTATCTCATTGCTTGGATTGCTCTGGGATAAACATGAAGATGTTTTATTTTGTCACATAAAGCCATTAGATTTGAATTCCTTGGAAATCACTCGTAGAAATATATTGTCGATGATTCACAAGATTTTTGATGTGATAGGTATTTTGTGCCCAACTACGTTGATTCCAAAACTTATTCTTCAAAAATCCTGGAGTTTAAAACAAGGATGGGACACACCTTTGCCGGAAGAGTTTAAGACCGAATTTAAATCCTGGGCTAAAGATATGCATTTGTTTTCAGAAGTTCGAGTACCAAGATACATTAATGAATTTGAGTCGGCCGAAATTTCTTTGCATACTTTTTGTGATGGAAGTAAAAGCGCATATAGTGCAGTAGTATTACTCAGATCAGCTCAGTATGGTGAAGTTCACGTGCAATTACTGCAGGCGAAAAGTCGTGTTACACCACTGCGTAAAACTACAATCCCAAGAATGGAATTGCTGGGGTGTTGCATCGGGACTCGTTTGGAGTCCCCCCAAACCTTTAGAGTTTCTTCTGGACTGATTCGTCTACAGCTTTAACATGGATTAAGAAAAATGAGCCATGGGGGGTTTTTGTTGAAAATCGAGTTAAGGAAATAAGACAACTAGTTCCTGAGGGTATATGGAGACGAGTTCCTAGCACTTTGAACCCGGCTGATTTGCCCTCCAGAGGGTGCTCCATTAAAACGCTTGTTAAGTCCAATTGGTGTTCAGGTCCAGATTGGTTGAAGAAGGACGTTGAAAACTGGCCAGAAACTCAACTAGAACTAAATGAAGAGGAAATATCGCGAGAAAAAAGAAAACATGTTATTCAGGCTGTTACCAGCACTTCAGAAGACCGTTGGTACTTAAGATATTTTTCTAAGTATTTCTTGATCATTAGAACGATCTCATGGATAATTAGATTTGTTCTCAACTGTAAAACACCAAGATCTAAATTGACAGGGGAGTTGACAATTAAAGAAATCGATGTGGCAGAAAAGAAAATATGGAAAATCGTCCAAGAAGAAACCTTTGGTAACAGTGCTAAACTTAAGGCCTCTGTACTTTTGTTGACCACGACGGTTTGATAAGGCTAAAAACGAAAATTATTAGAATAGATGATGATGAATATTTTCGATGCCCTATTTTACTGCCCTCTGACCATGAATTAGTAGAATATTTGATTACTGATTATCACCGACAGTTTTCGCACTCTGGTGTACAATTTGTACTCTGTCATCTTCGACAAAAATATTGGATTTTGCGCGGCAAGAAAACTGTGCATCGAGTGATAAATAAGTGTATGCGATGTAGACGGTACAAAGCACAACATCCAGAAACTGTACCATCTCCCCTTCCAGAGGATAGAATTAGAGAAGCCTTGGTCTTTGAGGTAACGGGTATCGATGCGGCCGGCTCTCTTTACTTAAAGAAAGGGACGAAGGTGTGGATTTTGCTATTTACCTGTGCCGTATATCGTGCGGTTCATCTTGAGCTTATAGACTGCATGTCAACAGATGTATTCCTTCTCGGTCTCCGAAGATTCATTGCTAGAAGGGGACGACCAAAAGTTATCTATACAGATAACGGCCTTAACTTTGTTGGTGCGGACAATCTTTTGAAATCCGTAGATTGGAAACAGATTGAGTGTGATTCATCCGCTTTGAGAATTCAATGGAAATTCAATCCCCCAACTGCTTGTTGGTGGGGTGGATGGTGGGAGAGATTAGTACAAATGGTACAAAAATTGTTGAGAAATGTCTTAGGAAATAATTGCGTAACCTACGAAGAATTATTGACAATTTTGTGCGAAGTAGAGTTCGTGATCAACGCAAAATATTAACTTGTATGTCCGAAGATCCGAATGATCTCACTCCTCTCACACTGTCAATGTTCTTACAAGATATACAGCAGGTTGGAGTTCCCGACTTGGACCATCTTGATACAATCAATCTAAATCGAAGGAATCAGTTTCTACAACATTTGCGACAGCAGTTTCGTAAAAGATTTCGAGATGAATACCTTTCTCTATTGATACAAAGACCACCAAAACGCCTGCCAAAAGCAGTGAAAAAGAATGACTTAGTTCTTATAGGAAGTGATCAAAAGAAGAGAATTGACTGGCCAATGGTTCGCGTCATTGATACTTTTCCAGGAAAGGATAACGAAGTCCGCGTCGTGAGACTGAAAACTTCTACAGGTGAACTTACAAGACCTGTAAAACGCGTATTTCCATTGGAAATAAGTGATGAACTTACAAGTTCCAAACTGAAATCCACTCAAGCGGACATTCTCAATGCACCAAACTTGCTTAAAACGTCCAGATCTGGAATGCGTTTTGAAACAACCTGTTAGATATTAATGATTTATTCCTATGTATTAATCTTTGTTTTGATCTTTTTCAGTTTCATGTTTTGAGGATTTTTAATGCTAAAAATTAACTGGTTTGTTATAAGTAAGTCTAATAGTTTGTTTTTGGTTTAGATCTTAGATTGAGAAACAAGTAAAAATATAGAAAAAATACCATTAAAATGAACCATATTAGCTATTTTTCATGCTAAAAGGCCTAAAAATAAACTAAAACAAATAATGTTAGCATTTTTATTTACTTTTTATTGAAACAAATCTTGAAGTTTGTATTTAAAGAACTAAAAAATAAAAAGTAATAATAACAATAATAATAATCTGGGAGTCTTGGTGCTAAATAAATCTCTCCTATTATAACTCGTATTTTCACATCCATAGAATTCGCGTTTAAAAATGCACTTTCAGAAAAAAGCTTTTAATCTGACATAAATTATTGCCTTCAGGCTATAAGAAAAGCGGTAATTAATTGGTTGCTTTTTGATACGACACGGCTCTTCTCAGATTATGAGCAATCTTAAATCCCCATTTTTGTATCCTAAAATAGAAATCTTTAAAGGAAATCTTAAACCTATAACAAATACTTGAACTAGTTTCTTGTGCCCCCTTGCCTGCAGCCGATCTTCTTAGATCAAGGAAAACTTCCGCGTATAAGAAAAAAAGAAGTAGCAGACGTCTGCAGAGATACAGCACTTATTCTGAAATATTCTCTTGTGTATTCAGGGGTGACATATGGGCCGTCAATTCTTCTATGAGATTGCAGTCAGGTATAGGTTGTGGAGCAAAGTTTCATCGACTCTTTGTTGATAAGTCTAGATAAAAGAAGTTTTTCTCTATTTCTATAATCTGTAGGTATTGAAGCATTTATAGATGAAATTACTAATTGATTTTTTGCACTACAATAACAATCGCAAAATATATTAATAGCAAGGAGAACAGCTATAATAAAAATGGTATTTTCTGGTATAACAGAAGCAATTTAAATCCTAAATTAAGCATCGTTTCACCTTTTATTTATATCATGAAGAAAAAGTATTTGGTATCAGTCTTAGGGGTTGTCAGTAAGACTTTGCTTCTAATGAAAAGTTATGGGCAAGACGAACTAATGTTAAAAAGCTATGTAAGGAAAACATGTGCAATGCGGCAGGGACAATTTGCCTCTTGTCAATCATTGGGGAGGGGGCCTTAAAGCCTGGTAGGTTAAGGAAAAACGATCGAAATTCGTAGTTTTTGGCTTTTTACCCCTTTTTAATCAAACGAATTACTTAACTACTAATTATTAGCTTATTTCAGCTTTAAGCAGCTTTTTACATAAATCCTCTAGTATGAGTAAAAAAAACACTCGTAAGTATTATTGTTTTACATCGATAGATAAATCTGATTTAGATCAATTAGATCCTGCATTACATATTTCTTTAAAATGTCTTATGGTACTTCAACGTGAATTATATTTGATTGCGAGCTTTCAAATAAAAACAGAGGGCATTATTGAACACAAAGATGCATCTCAAAAACGCTTAAACACTTGGTCATATCAAATTTCCAACAGTGCGAAAATTGTACCTTATATTATTGTTAGTATGTGTGTGAAATTGTGTTGATCTGCGTTAATAATATTCAAGGTATAGTTAAAGCCATGATCTAAACTAAGTGTAAAGTTTGAAATGTCTGGTTACTGTTTAACGGCTGAAAACTCGATATGCTACAGGGTGCGCCAGAGAAACTTACTTTTTTGAAATGTCAATAAAAACAATACTACTTAAGTTATTGTTTTAATTCTTTTTTTATTTGAGAATACAATATCCCATTTTTTTTTTTTTTTCATTTAGTCTTGAAAATGACATCGGTTAAATGATGACCCCCATTGAGCATACACTGATTAAGACGATTTTTAAAGTTTGTGAGCACTTTTTGCAGCATATCAAGTGGTATGTTGGCAATTTCGTCGCGAATGTTATTCTTGAGGTGAGCTATTGTGCGTGGTCGATCAACATAAACCAGGGATTTCAAATAACCCCATAAAAAAAATCGCACGGCGCCAAATCTGGGGAGCGTGCTGGCCATGGGAGAGAGATGAGGTGGTTGCGGGGAAATGTTGTCGCAACAAATTCATTGAATCTCGTGCTGTGTGTGCTGTGGCTCCATCTTGCTGAAACCACACGTCCCTAATGTTCATTTATTCGAGGCTGGGAAGAAAAAATTCCTCTATCATGGTCCTGTACTCAGCTGCATTCACGGCCGTTCGAAAAGTAGCTTTCGACGGCAAAGGCGCGCTGTTCTTTTGACCATAGTATGATAGCGACTTATTAAAGGGAAAACAAAACTTGGAGATTTCCCGCTCCAGATGCGCCCACTCTCGGCCTTCTATGCAGCCAACTCACCGCACAGGAATTTTTTCAAAAAAGTAAGTTTCTCTGGCGCACCCTGTATTTAACAATTTCTATAGTTTCGAAGTATAACTTCTGTGAGCTAGTGTGCACTAGATTTATTATTTCAAAATTCTATTCTTAACATTTATTCTTTAACTATGTTCACATTTTGCTTCAAAAAATGATAAACTAACTGGAGGATCAGGTTTTCTTTTACAATGTAAGAAAAGCTTTTGTTACTCATTTTACCATAACCTGATAGCTGCTTTTAGGGAAATGTTTGAGCCACTCGCCCTGAACCTAAGGTCCAATATAGGGTAATGCTTTATCTTGCTTGATCATGGTTGAAAAAAGACATCCCTGCTGACGCGCCAAAATTTCTTCGCATCAAATTTTAGTTTTTTTTTTTTAGAAATTGTGAACTCTACTATTAAAAGTAGTCTTTTCTTTGAGTAACGATCAATTATAGCGAGTACAATTAAAGTGTGCTGCAGTTTTTGCAGTTAATCTTTCAGTGTTTACTATGATACAGTTCCGAAGCGTCAAAATTTCACCGCATCTCGACTTTTAGCCCTAGTTTTTAATGTTTTTAATTGTTGAAACTGAAACCCCATGAGCTGCTATGTACAGCCATGTAGTTCGGCAATGTTTTGTTCAATACTCGCTTTAAAGCTTTGAAAATCACAAGTTATTTTTTAACCACTCTGCACATACGCATTTACTGAAACAGATAAAAGTAACTTCAAAGTTGGGGGAATTATACAATGTACTTCAGTGCATGTGCTTGATAAGTCCATCATTTTTAATTTTATTCATAATAAAAAAACAAATAAATAAGATTGCAATTTAGTTGGTCTCTAAAGACGTGGGTTATTTTTTCGTGTCTGTTGCATAAAATATCCGATATTGCCTGCTAAAATTGTTTCCGTTTGAATATATTTTAATTTTTAGAACAAAAAAATTAAAAAAGGAATAAATAAATAAATATACTTTTTCTCGTTCGAAAATATTAAATTAGATTTAACTTTGATACTAACTTAAATCTATATTAATAAAATAGCAATACGTTTTATTGCCGACAACGTCTAGACGATACATTTAATTATTACTCCAATTTTTTTGCATGCAATTAGAATCTGATATCAAAATTCAACATTCCCGCATAACGAGTTTGTTTAATTCTTGAAACGATTTTACTGTACAATTCTTTTTTGTTTTGGAGGGGGGGGGGTAATATGTTACTTCTTAATATAATATAAAACTTTCAACGCTTTTAAGTTTTGAATTTAGTTTGGAATTCAGTTTTTCTTATGTGCAATGTATATATTATCATCAGCTCCTAATGAAGTCTGCTTTAACCTGAGTGCATCAGATAAAATTTGTTTTCAATATTGTTCTTTCTGAAATACATAGATTAGATAGGATTAGAAAAAGTAAGCAATGGGAGAAATTACGAAATAATATTTTAAAATACGAAAACAAAAACGAACGTCTGTCCTTACTTTTAAAAAGCAGATACTTTTTTTTTTCAAACTTTACGCTTAAAAATATAAAAAAAAAGAATTTGTAATATTTCCACATAAATAAAATGCTGAAAGCCATTTTGACGGTAAGAAAGTATTCAAGTCATTTATTGACCATTTTCTGCACATATAATCTGTACAATAACGAAACAATCGCTGTTATACAAAATATTATAGTGGTATTACAATTTTGAAGCATTAATATTTCCCGTAAGATGTCCCAAGACATGTTGCTACTAAGCTTTGTTAACTACTACAGTAAACCTTAGTAAAATATAAAAAAATATATATCCATACTTTTGATTAAATACTTAATGGCATAAATGTTAATGTAATTTCATAAATGGTTGTCATTAATATTAGGGTTTAAAATTGCACATTAAAGTGGTTAATCCATTAAGGTCCTAGCGTCCCTTTTTAGGGACGGTCCAAAAAGTGTATCCGAATTTTCCAAAAATGAACATTTCAACCAAATAATAGTGTTCAATTATTACTTTGGTATTGTTTCAATTCATTATTAACAGATTGCAGCACATAAACGTTGTAAAGTGTGTTCTGTAGCTGTTTTATTATGATCTCTATCAAGAATTACATCGTTCACAAGCTCAAGAACAAAAAGCTAAGTTTTTAAAATAATTCCCAGCTTTCCAGTTTATGCTAATTGCTGCTTTTATTTCTTATTATAAAATGTCTTTTTAAATATTATATCGTAGGCAGAAAAAAAATAGTAAAAAATGTCAGGCATTAATGGGTTAATAATTCTACAAATTACATTAAAGATACTTATATCTCTATCTATATACACTGGTATCCAAAAGTTAAGTCCACATCATCAGCAACTATGCTTAACTTTTGGACACCAGTGTGTATAAAGTTAAAAATACATTTGTGCTATAGATGTACAGAAAATAACAACGTTACGAATGCACAAATGAGCAGGGATACTGCAGACACGTGTTTCGGCGTTACAAGGAACGCCTTTTTCAATGCAAAAAAGTTCTCACCCTCATAGTCAAAAATATGCTGCATTTAATTCTTTTGTTCAGCTTGCTATTAATTTTTGTTCTTCACCGGAACTTGTTAAAGCAGAACTCAAGTATCTTAAAGCTGTGGCTCTTGATAGAAACTATCCTCATACTTCGATGGATTCCATTTTTAAAAAACTTTCTAACAAATACGAAGCAACTGTTGTTAAGAGAACTTTCATTAGAAAGAATTTGGTTGTTTTGCCATTCTTTCCCTCTGTGAGTTTTCAGGTTGCTAAGATGCTCAAACGTTTCATTTTCCAGGTGGTATTCTCCCCTACCAATAAACTATGTTTATCTTCCCTTAAAGATCCCATTCATCCTCTTAACAGTTGTGGTATTTATAAAATTAATTGCAATTTCAATCTCTCTTATATCGTACAAACGCGACGTGCTTTGAAATTCCACTTAAAGGAAAATCAGAACTATGTGAAAAAGCAACAATTGAATAAGTCTAGTATTGCGCAACATTGTTGGGAAAAGAATCATTCTTTCGATTTTAATTCTTTTCAAATTGTCCAAAAATGCCCCAACCCATCAGATCTTGATTTTTGGGAATCCTTCCATATTTTGAAAAACAGTTCTGACTTAGTTAACGATCTCAATGCTATTCCTTATTTTTCTGCTGTTTGGCGTCCTTTTGTATAATTTTGCCTTTCCCTTTCTAATTTATTCCTCTGATTTTGCTGGCATTTTCCTATTTTCTACTTGTCTTTATTTTTCTTTTTGTTTTTTTCATTTACCGATTCGCTTTCTTTCATTCTGCTCTTTTTTTGTTCTTGCGGTTAACAGTTTAACCTGGTGTTTTTTTTTTTTTTTATTATGTTAGCCTTTTGGCTTATCGTGTCGCCAATCGAATTCTTTCTTTCCATTTCGTACCTGGTAGAAAGCTTCGGTTCATTCTTTATTTTCCCATTGGATCTTTTTTTGGCTTAAAATTTTTTATTGGTGTTCAGGTAATCCGCTATGTTTGCTTTTTAAGCTGTTCGCTTCTGTTTCCGTTGCTTTTGTCGGATGTCTGTGCATCCATAAGCTCACAACTTTTTTGCATTGAAAAAGGCGTTCCTTGTAACGCCGAAACACGTGTCTGCAGTATCCCTGCTCATTTGTGCATTCGTAACGTTGTTATTTTCTGTACACCAGTGTATATGTATGTAAATTTCACGCTGTAAAAAATAAAAAAAAATACTAATAAAAATCTTAGAAAAGTTACGAACTATACCAAAGTTCTTCAAAGAAGAAACTTTCCTTTTTATATTTATTTAATAAAGTTACATTCACGGGTATAATTAGAAATTAAATAAAAATGAAATTATAATATAGCATTTGCGAACATATTCTTAGTTCCAGTTATATACTGCAGGCAACGAACTTAGGAGGCATTTCAAAACTGCATCATATATTTATCTAGTTGTAAGGAGATATGACTAATCACTTATAACATTGATTTTTCGGCTCTTTGTTGACACAGCTCCCGCTAAGGCATTGAGAGGTAGTTGTCGTTGACAGCAACATATATTATCATGTCGCAATTGAACCAGGCTGATCTTTTTCAATCCATCAGTGCCTCTCCGGGAAGGAAGCAATGGAATGTGTAAAGGGTTTCAGGAAAGGAGGGCGATATTTTTGCTGTTCGGTTACACTTAGCTCGCAATATTTTTAAGTACTTGCATGTATCTATAAAACTTTAAGGTTTTTTTTTTTTTAATTTGATGTGCATTAAATAGGTTAAAAGATTATCATTTTGTGCAGAAATATTTCCTCAGTATTTTAAAGCTGGCAGAAAAAAAAATCGGAAAGTGATAAATTTGCAAAAATTAGTTGATGAAACTACTCAGTAGAGCTTTAAATAAACTCATAGAAATGTATACTACACTATGTGTTCGGTTTTTTAATAAAAATTAAAATTATTCTAACAGCTTAAACTTTACATCTGATAGTGGTTAAAACATAATTTAGTAAGGAAAAAAATAGATTATTATGGCAGTCCAAATGAAAAGAAAATTGGTTATTAGGTTGAGACGGCAATACAAAACCCAACTTTTATAATGGGAGTTAAAACCAGGATATTATTTAAATCATGAATTTGCATCGTGATATGTAAAGAATTTTTGTCAAGCCTCTTACAAGGGAAAAAGAGACCGTTTTAACCTTTTACACTGCATGTTTGCAAGGTTTAAATTCAGATTATAACTCTACTTTTCCCAAGCAAGTCATTTTGACAGAAAAAATAGATATAACACAAAAATATACGAGAAATGAATTCAGATGAAGGATGTAACTACAATTATTAATTAATACATTCATGTGTTGCATAAAAAATCACAAAAAACTAAGAAATTGTGCCATTATAAACATAATTTTTGAACCCTAATTGAAATTAAAAGCAATCAAAATGAATGCTTGAGCAATCTAGTGTTAATATGCTTCCTTAAAGAAAAATGTCTGATTCTGTGAAAAAAAAAAAGGTTTAAAATCATAGGATTGCAAATAACAATCATAGAATTGTTATTTGCAGTTAGAATTACTGGAGTATAGATATTTTAAAGAGTAAGAGTTAAAACAAGCATCGTCGCAGAGCTCTTGAAGGCTTATGAACGTAGCCAAGACGCACCTTATCCGGCTCAGAGGTTACCTTCACTTGCTTTAGTAAGTTCGTGGTTTAGGGTTCGATTCTACCGTGCGTTAATAAAATATCTGACGAATTTGTGTAAAACTGATAGGTATAGTGGAAAACATGAACTTGACAAACATTAAATAAACGAATAAATGAAAGTCATATTAAAGCCTGATGAATGCTTTTTTTTTTTGGGGGGGGGGGCTGAGAATTGTGGTTAAACTTTAAACATATATTGGTGAAACGTTGCGTTATAGTGACATTACAGTACCATGGTGTAACCTTACACTAGATATATCGGTTAAGTTCCTCCATAGCAGTGGAGGCAGCACTGACGCCGAATTTAGGCAATAGTGTAATGAACACAAAATGGTTCCAAGTGCAATTTATACAGAAAATCACTTTCCAGGTATCAGGTGTGACGTTTTTAAATGCTTATCACAACGGTGACAACGATTTAAAATCCTTTATAAAACTAGGATCTGGGAAGTTAGCAACATTCTGAAAGGGAAAACTTGAAAAATGGAACATAAATAATCTAAAGAGAAACTATGTGCATAAATTTATTCATTATCAGTTATTACTCATTGTGTATATTTTTCTACATTGTTACCAATAGAGACATACATTTTGTTCTGAAGTAATCTTCCTTGGAGAGTTCCTTTATCATTTGCATCATAGAGAAAAAGTGAAATACAAAAGAAGAAATCGCAGAGTACATTCAATCTTTCATTGACCATAAACTTTTGATTTATTCAAACAATTCTAGATAAGGTTTGACATCAAGTATTTCTGTTTATATCTTGAGAGATCTGACGTCGACATTATATTTCATGGCCGTTTTCGTATTACTTATTTCCCGAATTCCTCCTCCTGTTATTTCCATATATTCCTCCTTTTCGAAATGAGTCTGCCAGGGTCTAAAGAAGGGAGCAATATTTCTATGTAGATGAACAAGTAGCGATTAACACTGCCCATTTCCGTGCTGACATAAAACTTGGTCGTATAAAGCAGTTATTATTTTCTTTCTCTTCAATTTGTGTAAATAGATGAAGAAAGACAAAATAAGTAATCATAATTTAATGAAATATGTTCATTTCACTTTTGACCAATTTTTTTTTTTTTTTTTTTGATTTTGGGAAGGGTCAAGGTTCTTGAGTGAACATAGTGTATATGCAATATTTTTTTTTTTGCTTTATTTGAAAACAAAATTTTTTTGGACATTGAACTCATTGGAATGGGCCGTACTCTGATTCTACAAAACAAAATTGTAAACCTCTGTCCATCGTGGCTCTCCCATGACAACTCATTTTAACATGGTGCGTACAAAAGTATAAAAAATCGAAAAAAAATCTAGCTGTTATTATTAAAAGTATAAAAATAACGTCGGATAGTGACAGAATGAATATTAAATGAACCAGATCATTTTCTTTGGGGGCACAAAATAGTCATTTATCGAATATTCTCAGACGTACGCAACTTTAATTTTAGTTTTCTCCACAAGATGTTAGCTGTGAAAAGCATGAAAGAATAAAACATATTTAAAATATTCTTACAACCTGCACATGAAATATTTTGCGCTCTCTCAGAAAAACGGAATGAAGTTTGAAAATGACATGAAATATACACGGACAAAAAACTAGACAAAAATTTCAATCCAGTAGAACCATCTAGAGTTTCTTTCATTTTCTTGTCTAAAAATTTTACACAATAAAAAAGGCTTCTAACTGAAAACTTGAGTATCAGTAACTATTTTTAAAATAAGTAAGTAAACATACACTAAACTAGAGGGCGAGAAGGAAAAACAATAAATAAAGTCTTTCTACATTTTGACTTTTATTTTAAGACTTCGAGACACTTTTTGCGACTTTATTTCGCATTACTTTCACAGTTCTAAATTTGATCCTTCAATATTTGGTGTATGTTTGTGCTTTTCATTTGCGCTATATTTAGTTGTTCTTTTATCAATCGAAAAAATATGGAAACGGTCTACTTTCGACATTAAAAGAATGCGTTTGAACTATAAAAATCTTACTTTTCGAATTTAAATGTATTTACGTTTAATTTTATTTAGTTCAAACAGCCTATTTCGTTTATTTCTGTAAGCGAAAGATCAAAACGATAGATAAATTAAACAAATTTATCTTTTGTAGACATTTCCAATTTTTGTTTTCACCATGTTTTCATGTACAAAATGTGTTGGCCCATTGTACAACACTTACTGCAGTTGCTTTTCTTGCTTTTACAAATTTCTGGTAAAATCAGTGGCTATAAGCTAATTCAAAAACATATCATCACCTCAGTATTTTAGAACTACAACACTTAATTGCAGAAATTATAATTTGAAATAATTCAAACATTTCATTAACGTTTTGATTCAAAATGGCAACGGTAAGAAATAACAGTCTTGGAATTTTAAATAGTTAATAAATTTAATTTACGTTTTTATTTAAAATGGCAACGGAAAGAAAAAAATGTTTTGGAATTTTAAAAAGTGCAAAGAATTCTATTAACTTTTTAATTAATATCTCAGCTAATTAACGTCGTACAATTACGCGGCTGGTCTTATTGTCTTCGTTAGAAAATTTTAAATCGAATCATACTATGTTCGATTTTCTACTCTTAGTATTTGAGGCGTTCAAGCTTCAGACGGACAGACAGACAGACGCGGATAGATTTTAATGGTATTAATAACTAGCTGCGGGGCCCGGCATTGCGCGGGCTTTAAAAAAGTGAGGAAAGTTCAAACAAACTACTCGCCGCCAAGGCGACTCGCCTTTAAAGTTGTACGGAAAGTTTAAACAATTTACTTGCTGCCTAGGCAGCTCGCATTTAAAGTAGCGACGAAAGTTTCAACAAACTACTCGCCACCAAAGCGACTCGCCTTTAAAGTAGGGAGGAAAGTTTTAGCGAGGACAGTTTCAACAAACTACTCCCCGCTAAAACGGCTCAATAAAAAGCTTTCCTCCATCAAAAAGTCAATTGAATTAGTTGCACATTTTTCCTCAGAAATAAAAAAGGTGTCAAGTAGCACATACTTAACACTCTCCCTAAATGACAAATACAATTCCTTACCAAATATAATTATTTAAAAACCACTTTCTTCCTGTAAAATTAAATGCAAAATTCTAAACGAAAAAGTTGTTTTAATATTTGGATCGCAGCCAAAAAAAGTCCATGCTAAAAACATCAACCATAATTTTATTTGAAACACATTTTAAAAATGGTACCAGAAAAGAAATTTAAATCATTAATTAGAATAAAAACAATTGTTGGAACTTTGTTGTAACACGTATTCAAAATTGCAACTGAAAGAAATAACCCAAATTCAGAAAAAATCCTGTCGGAGGACAAAAATCCTGAATTATCATTTGACTTTTCGCAACTAGTCAAAACCTTAGGAATGCTGAGGAGACGTGATACTGACACATTCACCTTCCAAATAACATATGAAGTCAAGAACGTTATCACCCAGAGGGGCGTTTTGTCTACCATAGCTAAGCTCTTTGATTCACTTGGACGTGTGGGTCCGGTTCTTACCAAAGCCAAACTCATAATGCAAGAACTGTGGACTTTAAAACTGGGCTGGGATGAGCCTGTGCCAAGTTCCGTGATGCAAGACTGGACTTCGTTCCTCCATCAGCTTCAGAAAGGTGATCAAATTAGTGTGGGCTGTCTCGTAGTCGCTGATAATTCCTGCCTGTACGAAATCCATGCATTTTCGGATGCGTCTCAGCGTGCTTATGGTACAACTATTTACTTACGGTGTGCGGACAAGTTTGGTAATTTTACGACACGGCTCCTGTGCAGCAAATTGCGAATTTGTCCATTGAAAGCGCCTACGATTCCTCGACTGGAACTTTCCGGAGCTCTGCTGATGTCTCGATTGGTGAATAAAATTGCTTCCATTGTCGACTTACCAATATCTAGGACATTCTGTTGGCCTGATTCTACGATTGTGTTGAGTTGGCTGAAAACTCCAGTTCAAAAACTCAAGGCTTACGTCTGCAATCGGGTATCGCAAATTTTGGATTTAACCAGTGGTTACTGTTGGAGATGGGCAAGTTCTGAAGACAATCCCGCTGACCTGATTTCAAGAGGTGCTACAGTGAAGAACTTAATTTCGAATGAGTTGTGGTGGGCTGGTCCGAAGTTCCTGCTGGGTGAGCTGCCATCAGAAACCTATGTTCTAGATTCCAGAGATCCTGCTTATAACCAAGAACCCAAAACCTCTGATACAGTTTCCGCACTTATTATTTCTGAAAATGAGGACTTTTTTGAAAATTGGTTGAAATTAACTAATGACTATTTCAAATTATTGCGAATTTTAAGATTGGTGCTCATTTTTGCGCAAAAATGTAAAAAGAAAGTACCTAATCAGACGCCCCTTCCGTTCGACGAGTTACAAAGGGCTGAACTTTTCCTCGTTAATAAAGTTCAAAATATTAATTTTAAGCCAGAACTTGTTGCATTGAAAAGCGCTAAGAACGTTTCAGGTTCAAGTAAATTGGCTTTCCTTAATCCCTTTGTAGATGCTACTGAAAGTTTAAGGGTTGGAGGTCGTCTTACCAAAGCTCAAATAGAGTTTGATGCCAAGCATCAGTTAATTCTTCCTCAACATAGTGCATTAACTTACTTAATTTTTGAAAGTTTTCATAAAAAATATTTTCAAATTGGTGCTCAGGGATTGCTTCATTTTGTGAGGCTGCAATTTTGGCCCATTAATGGCAAGAGCATTGCAAGAAAACTAGTTCATAATTGTAATGTTCGAAAGTATTGATTTGTACTAGTTGTATTTTATGTTTTGTATTTTCTGTACCAGAGCGCTTCTGCATATGTTGATCAGCCCCTTTGGAGGGGGGGGGGGTCACTTGTAAATCTGAAACGAAATGTTTACGCCTATTAATAACAATAACAATGATTTTTGAATTGAAAAAATACAAAGAGGTCCAAATTTAAATTTTTAGTCATAAAATTGGGCTTTTCAACATATTGACGAGAAATGTTACATTTTTTTTCTCTTTTATTAAAGCCTGATTGTTGCTAAGGCGTCACTGGACATACATTTCATTTTCGTGGTAGATAATGCAACTTTAAGTAACGCAGCAAGTAATATGCATAAACTTCCCCTTAATGTTATTAATGCTTGTCTATCATGGGTGAGAATGACTGCTTTTCTTATAAGTACAGGGTAAGTTGTTAATGTGTCTGTGCAAAATCAGAACCTCCCAGTCTTGTCGCTATTCCAAAAATGAAAGTAGCAATAACAATATCATGGTTATGAGTAACAGCAGAATCATCTTATACAGGATGATATGTTACATATAAAGTGGTACTTTCTAATTACAAGAAGAAATATTAATCCGCAGAAAAATAAGGGCTGTAAAGAAGTTCTTTCCACATACCTACTTAAAACTAAATTTGTGCCTGCAATTTCTATAGCAATTTGCACCTTCCTCCCACTTTCTGCCAGAAAACGATGTATAATTACTTCTCTTAAAGGAAAGAACTGTGCAACTCGGAACTAAAATCACTGTTTGATGTGTTGGATCACGCAAATACTTTATCAGCTCTTAATTCGTTATAAGATGTCTTCTACATGGTATTAACCAAATCAATATCTAAATTCTTTTTCCATATTTGTGAATAATTGGATATTTAGTGGATTAACAGTGAAATTAGCACTACTAATGTTGGCATTTTACAAAGATACGAATGCAAATTATCTACTAAAAAAATATTTACGCATATACAATTATACAATGTGCATTAATTTTGGCAAAAACTAAGTCGATATACATCTTAAGCAACTATTCAAAAAACCATCGCATCTCAGCATAGCAGATGGTTATCTGATAAATTATATATTTCATGTTAATAAATAAGCTACAAGAAACAGTTAGAGTGCGTTTTATAAGGATTTAAAAACTGCACTTTCGCATGGATTTTGTAATCACAATTTTCGAACCCTAAGGTGTTTCTAAGAGGTACTCATTAACTCTGAGCATTACGCTTATGTTTTGAAATTTGTAGGACTGGGAGGGGGGACTTAATCCTATCTGTGCTTCGTAGTGGCGGTAGTTCTTACACCACTCGTTTATTCGATCCCGAGTAGCCAAGTCTTTAACGTAAAAAATGTACAGCATCCCCGTTTTTTTTAAATAGAGCACCATTAGGTCCGATATAGCTCAAGCACACATGCCATAAGGGCCCGTTTATATGATAGTCAACTTTTTACTACAACATATTCACACAAATTAAAGACAAGGATAGCAGAGAGAATGTACATCTATGCTCGAGACGGCGTTCGAACCCGAAACCTCCCCATTCGCAGTCGGACTTCTTTGGTCACTAGATAAGGTGGCCGACAAGTTGCAGAGTTTTTTATAACATTCGCAATGCAACACATGGCACTTGAGGTATTGCGAGAGGAAGGCATCCATTCGTTGAGGTTTTTAAATATAAGGATAAAAAAGTATAACCCAAGTATGTAGTAAATATAAAAACTCTTAACGAAAATCGTACTTAGCTACAGCATTTTGCTTTTACAATCTATAATCGACTTAATGATGTTTATTAACTTTCCCATTTTTTTGAATTTTAAATTCGAAAATTCAAGAAACAAATTAAGAACAAATCTGTACTAATGGCATACATTTTCTTAAAGCGAAAAAAGCCCTTTCCAATATAATACAAATTAAATTAAAAAAAACGCTTCTTAATTAGAATCCAATTAGCATTTTTCGTCTTTTAGAAGCTTGGAAATTCAGAACATTTGCTCATGTAAAAGAATAAATCCCAACTGAATTTCCACCAAAAAAGTATTTTCGAAGTACGTTTTTTTTAAAGTGTAGTAATACCTGAAACGGTACTAAATCCCATGTAATTGCTTCTTTTACGGCTTTATATTCCTACTTTTTTAAGTCGAAAAGCTGCTGCAAGGACATGGTTTGAAAAAGAGCTATTTAGGCATTAATGTTTAGATCAGGCAAATTGACATCATTCTTTGTTCTTAGGCTTTCTTCTTTTTATCTTTTGCTTATTTTTTTACAGTATGCTTTTAATTGTTTATTATAAATACTTCATAATTTTTATCCAAAGTGTGAAAACAATATTCAATTCTAATAAAAGGAATTTTTTACTTTTTGAGCATACTGCGCAACAGCGTCACACGTTTTGTGACCGATTAACAATACTTCTTAATATTGAGTTTCATTGTAAATATATACTAAACCGATATACGAAGTCAATAACTTTAGTTTTTACGTCTTTATTCGAAATGCAGGAAGCATTCATTCACAAAAAATATTTCTCTTAAAATTTCGATAAAAATTTCCTTTAACTTTATACGTTGATGCGTCTTTTCAAAACTTAGTACGTGCATACATAATAACCAATATACGGATGAACGGAATATTTATTTTCACTATCCGGGAGGTAATTACAAGGAGTTTTCTAGTTCGACAGCTACGTATATGTGTGTATGTGTGTATGTATAAATACAGGGTATTTCAGAACTCTTCGACACTCTTTAAGGGGGGATATTACACATTAAAATATGAATAGAAATGTGCTTATATAAAATGTCATAATTATTTTAAAAAAGATTTCTGCATATTTAACATCCATACATTTAAAAAAAATATTCAAACAACTTCAATTTCAAGCTTAAAATTATTTCACAAAACTATGTACTTTAGCTTTTGAACTTCATATCAGAATATAACAATGTGTCCCTCTAACAGAAAATGCAATTTTAATAACTATTTAAAAAATATATTGAAAGTACATTTCTCATTCCACATATCCAGCTATAAACTCTGAGCATCAATATTTCAACATGCAGAATAATTACTGAAGATACTCCTAGAGGCGACAGAATACTGCGCGGATGAATTTCAAATACATGTTTTAAATTAGATAGATGTCGGGGCGTTATCACTGGAAATTTCCGATTTTAATTGAAAATCTTAGGAGTGAGTTTAGTAGCTACTTAATGTCACTTGCTAAGATTCCTACATAATTTCTTTTCGGCTATAGGAGGAATGTTTGGATTTTATTGAAATTTTGAAAACGGTTATTGGATAAAGAGCTTTTGGTTTTTTTAAATTAACTTTTTTAAGTATATAGGTTTTATCAACTATATCACACACGTTTTGTTTCCGTACAGCAAAATATTTTGAGCATTTCAAACCTTTAAGTTCAAGAAATCTAAAAAATTAAAATAATAATAATAATAAAAAACCTTATATATATATATATATATATATATATATATATATATATATATATATATATGTATACAGGGTGAGTTTGATCGAATCTGCCATACGAAAAGGGGTGATAGAAGATCCCAAGTGGAGTATAGAATCACCCATTAGCGGTATCAATTCATAACCGTAACCGAGTAATATTATATTTAAGAAAAATTCGCAAAAAAACAAAATTTTAAGAAAAAGACCGATTTCTGAACCTCCTGTTGGACCTACATACAAAATAAGTACATATTTGGAAAGAACAGTCAAAATCCTTTAAAATGACACTTTTTTCATCAAGATAATCGCACTTCACAGTGAGTTACAAGCTTTCAAACACTGGAAACACTCAAAAATGAAATTTCATCAAACTTTTCAGTCAAAAATGTCAGAAACAACCGTATGAGCTACAACCGGTCAAATGCACCAAAAACTTTCCCATTTTACTAGCTTTCAGATGATACAACAGAAAATCATATTGGGCTTCAAGTTCAGCAGATATTCTGGCTTTTGTTTGAAACAGTATGAAAATCGTCCGTTGTCAGAATATGGAAACCAGCAAAGAGTCAGACTTTTATGTTCTAAATTTTCTATTTCATGTAAGTGTACTGGTTTATTTATTCAAGAAAAGGAAAATTTTACAACTAAATATTAAATTGTAACACTTTATTAAATTAATAATCACAAGAGAAGATAACAACACGTAGAAACAAAAGTAGCATTACTTAAACGCGCTTTTCACAAAAAAAAAAAAAAAAAAAATCAAAATTAAATGAGTTACACTAACATCTATGAGTACATTTACATGTAAGCAATCCTCAAAATTTCCCAGAGCTACTGGAATTATCATCTTCCACACCGGATGGATGCCCTTGGCTTTTTAAGAGCAAGAACTACCGTCGCTTTCTATGAAATTTCATTTCATAGACTCCATTCATCCTGTCATTTGGGTCCTATTCCTTGGTCACCTAGATCACCAGACCTGACGCCAGTGAACTTCTTTGTTTGGGGATTCTTGAAACAAGCAGTTTACTGCTCAGATGCAACCAGTTTGCAGGACTTGCGTATTTGGCTTTATGGAGCAGTAGCAAAAGTGAGAAATGAAATTTCATTGAGAGCGACGGTAGTTTTTGCTCTTAAAAGGCCAAGGGCATCTATCCGGTGTGGGGGATGATAATTTCAGTAGCTCTGGGAAATTTTGAGGATTGTTTACATGTAAATGTACTCATAGATGTTAGTGTAGCTCATTTAATTTTGAATTTTTCTTTATGAAAAGCGCGTTAAAGTAATGCTTCCTTTGTTTCTACGTATTGTTATCTTCTGTTGTGATTATTAACTTAATAAAGTGTTACAATTTAATACTTAGTTATAAAATTTTCCTTTTCTTGAATAAATAAACCAGTACACTTACATGAAATAGAAAATTTGGAACATAAAAGTCTGACTCTTTGCTGGTTTCCATATTCTGACAACGGACGATTTTCATACTGTTTCAAACAAAAGCCAGAATATCTGCTGAACTTGAAGCCCAATATGATTTTCTGTTGTATCATCTGAAAGCTAGTAAAATGGGAAAATTTTTGGTGCATTTGACCGGTTGTAGCTCATACGGTTGTTTCTGACATTTTGACTGAAAAGTTTGATGAAATTTCATTTTTGAGTGTTTCCAGTGTTTGAAAGCTTGTAACTCACTGTGAAGTGCGACTATCTTGATGTAAAAAGTGTCATTTTAAAGAATTTTGTCTGTTCTTTCCAAATATGTACTTATTTTGTATGTAGGTCCGACAAGAAGTTCGGAAATCGGTCTTTTTCTCAAAATTTTGCTTTTTTGCGAATTTTTCTTAAACATAATATTACTCGATTACGGTTAAGAATTGATACCGCTAATAGGTGGTTCTATACTCCACTTGGGCTCTTCTATCACCCCTTTTCGTATGGCAGATTCGATCAAACTCACCCTGTATATATATATATATATATATATATATACAGGGTGTCCACTCCAATCGTGGACCAATAGCTAATTTCTAAACCGTTAGAGATAAGCATATAGTTTATTTAGGAAAAAATCTCCAAATTATGAAAGGAATTTTGGGTCGATTCAATGTTTTTCAAAAAATCAAATTTTGAAAGAGTTACGAAATTTAAATTTTTATACAGCCCCCCAGTCCTATCAATCATATTTAGTAAAACATTCTTGACACTGTAACGTTTAAAACTAAAAAAAAATCACTCTTCTACCACAAAAATTGACCGAGTTATGACGTTTTGAAAAATCAAGATTTTGAAGGATTTCGCATACGGTCCCTTAAGCGATCTCTCGATGGACGTCATGAAATCAATGCAAAATCTTGATTTTTCAAAACGTCATAACTCGGTCAATTTTTGCGGTAGAAGAGTGATTTTTTTTTAGTTTTAAACGTTACAGTGTCAAGAATGTTTTACTAAATATGATTGATAGGACTGGGGGCTGTATAAAAATTTAAATTTCGTAACTCTTTCAAAATTTGATTTTTTGAAAAACATTGAATAGACCCAAAATTCCTTTCATAATTTTGAGATTTTTTCCTAAATAAACTATATGCTTATCTCTAACGGTTTAGAAATTAGCTATTGGTCCACGATTAGAGTGGACACCCTGTATAACAAAATATAACTATTTATATTTCCAATGAAATAAGACGATGACCGATGCCACAAAGAAATTTCAGCATGCGAGCTAGGATAGATATTTTTCTACCGTATTTCTATAGAAAGATGCAACAATCAACATTCGACTTTAGGTGCAGAGTGTGTAGTGGTAATATTTTTATAGCAGTCACTAGCAGAACCCGGCAGACGTTGTTCTGCCTAGATGTATATATATCGTCTCCACAAGGTGTTTTGGATGAAAAAATAAAGCGTTGTTGAAAATAGGCATGAAAGATTTTAAAAATTCTATATCAAGCAAAGTTATCTTCTGATAAAGTTATTCAATAAAAAAGTTCATTTTCCTTTAAAACTATGTTCTGTAGAGTTGGAAAACACAGATGTCCACTTCTTAAAAAGTTAATAAAGTCACTTAGAAGGCTAAACTAAGCTTAACAACAATGGCGGACTTGTTGAAATTTTGCAATGTAAAGATGCAAATGATACTTAAACTTGACAGTACTTGAAGAAACTTCTTAAAACAGAAAAATAACACATCCTTTTGAATAAGAAAAAAGCATGGAGGAATGGTTGTACTTTAGTAATTTGATGGCATAAGCTATCGGGAAATACTCGTCCATACGCACAATATTACGAACATGAAAAAGCAAACACCTTAAAAAATATGGTAGCATTTGAGTACTGTCATGCAATAATATGTTTGTCTGAGAAGGAAAAATATATA